>CM068364.1:36367995-36377995 GCA_034769755.1 Odontamblyopus lacepedii | reverse complement strand
CAGCAGTGTAACAGTGATGGTAAATGCCTCATTATAATAATCATCTCAAATTCATTTTCACTTTCCCAAAAACAGACAAAAGACACTTTATCATATGTTTCTAACTGTATTATTTTAAATCCTATTTTAAACTGTACTTTATCTGTGGGTTATTAATGACCTCACACCATATTTACAGCACCACATTTCCTTTCCTTTGAAAATGCTCTATAAATTTCACTTGTGTTTCTAATAATCTGAGTCTCCCTTTGCTCCCCGCACTAAGTCACTCCCTCTTCAGAGCACAACACCGTCAGGAGGAGGGTTTGAACAGGGCCCAGGAGAGATTGCTACATTATTCAAACATGCATGAATGACTCTGCAACCTCAGGCATGTTTTTCTGACAAGGGAACAACATCATGATAGAAACTATATGAGTCAATGACGTGTCAGGATTTTCAACAGGCAAATTTTAAAATATAAAAATATTAGTTTCTATTGAGGCGGCACGGTGGCTCACAGCAAGAAGGTTGCGGGTTCGATCCCCGGGTCGCCCGGGCCTTTCTGTGTGGAGTTTGCATGTTCTCTCTGTGTCTGGATGGGTTTCCTCCGGGTACTCCGGTTTCCCCCATCAACCCAAAACATGCAGCACCTGAACTAACATCAAGGACCATGTTGTCCACCCTCCTGTGGGCTCCTCACAGTGGGGCTCATAGGGGGTCAGGTGCTATGAGGATTGGGCAGCAAACTGCCCCCGCGACCCAGCTGGATTAAGCGGGAGAAGATGGATGGATGGATGGATGGATAGTTTCTATTGAGCTTTTTCAAATATTTCAAGTGTCAGGTGCATAAATCTATGTTTAACATTTATATGAAGCTTTTTGAGTGTTTTTTATGTACATGAATTGGCGACAACCTTAAAAAATGTCATGTGGTACGACCAAGAATAACCTTAAAATGTTTTATTTTGTAAAACATGTTTCGGATATTAATCTAAGTTGTGAGTAATATGAAGTGTACAGAAACAAACTGTTGCATTTCTTTGGATTTTTAATGCATATTGATATTTTCTTTTGCTCCAATATGGCGTCACCTGCTTGTGTTTCATGAACAAACTACTGCCCTGTGCATCAAATGAAGAAAAATGCCTAAAGAACCATTCACCCAACTTATTAAACTCCACCATAGAATTCCTGCTGTTGTTCGTCGCACCACATGATGCACGGTCGCACCACATGACATTTTAACACTTTAAGTACAAAAAACATGCAGAAGAACTCATGATTTCTGAAAAAAAAATGATTTGGTTCCCTGGAGGTCAGAGGTGTGACAGAAATGTGCTGAATTATTATGAAATTTGAACCTTTTAACTGAGGAAACTGCAGCTGGACAGAAAATGTAGGCGTCACATCATTGACCCATATACATGTATAATATATGTATATGTATATGTATAATACAACCTCTTTAAAGTTGAGTAATTCAGCTGAAGTGAGTAAAGTGTCTTGCCCAATGACACAACCAGCTAGAATCCTACTGTTGACCTTCAGGCTGGTGGACGCTCTGACGTAATATCTGCTCATGATCAATGTCCAAGCGGCACCATTACCAGCGCGCTCACACTCCTGGTGCCAGACTGGGCCCTTGGCGTGTGGCGCGGTTGGCTCCGTCCCCCCCGCACCGCTGCCAGGGCCCAGCGGTCAGCAGCGGTCAGCCGGAGGTGAGCGAGCTTCAAATGGAACTTTATTTATTTACGGACATTTGAATTCTGTGAAAGCGCCAGCCCCTCGCACCGCTCAAATGCCTTCCATGTCCCTCTCCGTGCCCTCTGCTCCCCGGACCGGCAGCTGTCGGGAGGCTAAGAATAACCCCCAGAGCTGTGCGGGTTCCCAGGGGCCCCGCGGTGATTCGGTCTGACCCACGGAGTCCAGTTACGGTGGATTAGGCCAGGTTTGGAATTAGGGGGGGAGGGGGGCACGGTAAGGACAAAGGCAGGTGTATGGGGTGAGTGACAGGAGAGGGGGGAGGGTGGGGGGTGGTGGTCAGGGTCAGATGTTTTAAATATTCGCCCGGTGGGAGCAGGCACGTATGATTGAAGGGAGGAGGAAATAGAGCTGGGAAAGGCAAACTCAAGGGCAGGGCGGTCTGGGCTCAAAGTCAGGGCAGAGTGGGTTTCCACAGACCTCCAGATACTCCTCAGAAGAATTCAAATATAAAGTCCTACATCCTCACACTGCTCTGGGGCTGGCGAGGGTCAATCACACTTCAGAATCCTTCAGGTCCACGGAACCCCAGCCCCATTCACTACTGATACTGTGCTTTTGGTGTTCTACATGTGTCTCTGTGGTGGAATCTTCAGGAGCCTGTGATCAATATGAACGTTCATGGTCCTGGAGTTTGATTTTTGATGAAAAAGTGAGAGTGACTCACTGAAAAACTGTTGGCTAATGTTAGCTAGCTGGGGCCTGTAAATGTATTTGAGAAGGACTTGTTTAAAAGCACAAATCAGTTTATCTGTTCTGGTTCCAGATAAGTCTGTTCTGTGCTATGCTCCACAGTTCTGTCCCTGTCATCTGTGACAAAATTTAAGAATTCTAAATTAAACAAGAGCTCCTCCAGCGGGGCAAAATACGCCCGTACTTTGAATTATTGTATATAGAATTAAGTTAGAATTTGTCAAACCTAGTTAAAGATGAATTGTTGGTGCAGTTTGGAAGTTTGACATTCCTAGGGGAGACGGTTGTCGAGTTTGAGCGCGGACAAGAAATTGTCCACAGACAGACGGACAGACGGACAGACAGACAGACAGACGGACAGACAGACGGACAGACAGACGGACGGATAATCAATAGGGAAATCTGGCTCTTGCAGTAGGAGTATGAGTATGACATAATCACATTCTAGAATCGGAATTCCACCAATCAGATCGCAGCAACAGAACTTAAAGACACTACAAAGCTTTAATGTGTCAAAGCTCAAAGAAGCAGAGAATGTGGGTTGTTCTCGCTTTCAGCAGCAGAACATTTGAGAAGAGAGTTCAGATCTACGGCACGTAACATAAAAGGACAGAGATGGAAGATAAAAAGACAGAGATGGAAACGATCACAGTTAGCAAGAGCGACGGGCAGGTTTTCGCAAAGGGTCGAGCTTTGAAGTGTCCACAGACGGACGGACAGACGGACAGACGGACAGACGGATAATCAATAGGGAAATCTGGCTCTTGCAGTAGGAGTATGAGTATGACATCATCACATTCTAGAATCGGAATTCCACCAATCAGATTGCAGCAACAGAACTTAAAGACACTACAAAGCTTTGAAGTGTCCACAGACGGATGGACGGACAGACGGACGGACGGACAGCGCCATACCATATTACGTCCCGTTTTATCACGGGCGTATAATAATCCTATGAAATTAATTAGATCTACTTCATAATAAAACCTATGTAAAAATAATGTCATGTATCAGTACTCGGTATCTTCAAGTACTCAGAAAGAAGCAGTCGTACTCATTTTTGTGCATCCCTTTTTCATACTAAATACCTGGAAAAAGTCTATTTGATGGTAACATTTTAAATAGAGCTTTTCCACCTTCAATGCATTTAAAGCACTTTTACATCAGGGAACCACGCCAAAGGACACAACAACAGCATTCTTCTTTGGGAGCTGGAATCGAACCACCAACCTGTGGGCCAGAGGATCTGATCACACTCCCAATGATGTGTATGTTGAGAGCGGGATTCGAACCGGCAACCTTCAAATTAGAGGACGAGCACTATATCAAGCTACTGTCACTAGTGTATAAAAAAACAATCAACAACAACAAAACTGAACACTTTTTTGCAGTTAATAGATGCTTTTGTTTAAATGAGTGCGCATCTACTCCTCAGTGGAATCGTCATGAGGAGGAGGGCGGGGCGGAGCAAAGTCGGCCATGTTGGGAAGGTCAAACACCACACAGCAGCTCAGGGCAGAACGAGAGATCTCCATGTTCCGCACCTGAGTCCAAACTCCGGTCCTTGCATCAAAACATTCAGCACAACGAATGGTGCCCCGATTGTACCCGCCTACAACATATAGCTGATTGTCAACAACCTCGATGCCAAAGTTGCTGCGCCTGGTCCACATGTTGGGTAGGGGGCGCCACGTGTTGGTTGCGGGGTTATAGGCTTCAACAGTGTTCAAACGGGAATATCCATTAAACCCACCAACAGCGTAGATTTCATTGGCATAGGCGATGACTCTGACCCCAGAGCGCATGGTGGACATATCCACTATCATGGTCCACTGTTCGGTTAGTGGGTTGTAAGTCTCAGCTGATGCCAGGCAATGTTCACCATTATAACCTCCACAAATGTAGATCTTTCCATTGTACACTGTGCTGCTGGCATTGCTCCTCTGTTCGTTCATAGGTGAAATCATGGTCCACTGATTGGTCACTGGCAAGTACCTTTCGGCTGTCTTCAGCCAGTCCAGTCCATCGAACCCGCCTATCGCGTAGATCAAACCATCCAGCAAAGTCACACTAATGAAGCACCTACGTGAATGCATGGGTGCCATTTCTTGCCACGTGTGAATTGCCAGGTCGTACTTGCAGGTAGTGTTGAGCCAGTGATTGCCGTCAAACCCTCCAATCACGTACACAGATCCATTAAGGAACACTGTGCCGTGATAGGCTCTTGGAGTCCAGTCATCATTAGCCACACCCACCCAGCGATTGGTGCGGTTGTCATAGACTTCAATTCTGTTGATTCTTCTTCTGTTTAGGCTATAGCCACCAATAACCATAAGCACCGCACTGGGCAGCCTTGGAGTGGCTAGACGAGTGGGGGGCAGGGAGGCATTGTACCTCCTAGCTCTTTCATCCAACATCACCTTTATGATCTTCTCCTCCACAATCTTCCAGTTATGAATGTAGTGGGACAGGTTATATCTAATCATGCACTGAGTGAAGTAATCAACATGGATCAGACCCAGACGGACTTTTAGTAGGAGGTCGGCCAAGTAGTGGTTCCTTTCCTCAGGAGCATGTGCAATCCATCTGATGACTGCCACTAACACGGTGGTCTCCTCCTTCACGTTCAGCCGATCATCATCAATGACTGAACACAGGTCTTCCCTGGAGAGCTGGAAGAACTCTTCAGAGCTGGTCACCACCTCTTCGAAATGCTTCAGGACGTATAAGAAGGCTTGTTTCCTCAGCTGGGTAGTAGTACTTGTTTGAGATACCCCATACAGTGATGCAGTTACTGGGGGACATTTGCTCCTTCATGACCTGACAGCAGACTTCGGTAATGCCGCTCACATCTAAGTAGTCAGCAGCTATAAAGAGCTCCTGGAGGTTTTCCTGGGTGATGTGCACCACCCTGGTGTAGCAGTAGTCCAGGATAATCTTCATGATATCAGCTGACACATTGGAGATCTCAAACACCTGGCAGTCAGGGCTGGACCAGTTAGTGAAGAGGCTTTTAAAGTATGTGCTGCAGCTACACAGAACCAGTTTGTGTGCTGGGAATTGCACGCCGGCCACGTTGAGCAAAGCATCGCACAACTTCTGCTCCCTCCTCAATTCCTCGAACACAGTGTTCATGTTTGGTTTTGTATTTGAAAATGGATATCTTTGCACAGAGACATGTCTGTCTCTGTGCCCTCTCACAGTGAAAGTGAAGCCTCTTATACTGAGGATCTAGAACAAAAGCTTTGTGGCGTGATTCATATCCATGGATCTCCATGGATACGAATCACGCCACAAAGCTTTTACCTTTTTAGCTTTGTGCTAAAAACATTCAAATTTATTCATCATGTGACTGAGTGCGCATCTACTCCTCAGTGGAATCGTCATGAGGAGGAGGGCGGGGCGGAGCAAAGTCGGCCATGTTGGGAAGGTCAAACACCACACAGCAGCTCAGGGCATAACGAGGGATCTCCATGTCCCGCACCTGAGTCCAAACTCCGGTCCTTGCATCAAAACATTCAGCACAACGAAGGGTGCCCCGATTGTACCCGCCTACAACATATAGCTGATTGTCAACAACCTCGATGCCAAAGTTGCTGCGCCTGGTCCACATGTTGGGTAGGGGGCGCCACGTGTTGGTTGCAGGGTTATAGGCTTCAACAGTGTTAAAACGGGAATATCCATTAAACCCACCAACAGCGTAGATTTCATTGGCATAGGCGATGACTCTGACCCCAAAGCGCATGGTGGACATATCTGCTATCATGGTCCACTGTTCGGTTAGTGGGTTGTAAGTCTCAGCTGATGCCAGGCAATGTTCACCATTAAAACCTCCACAAATGTAGATCTTTCCATTGTACACTGTGCTGCTGGCATTGCTCCTCTGTTCGTTCATAGGTGAAATCATGGTCCACTGATTGGTCACTGGCAAGTACCTTTCGGCTGTCTTCAGCCAGTCCAGTCCATCGAACCCGCCTATCGCGTAGATCAAACCATCCAGCAAAGTCACACTAATGTAGCACCTACGTGAATGCATGGGTGCTAATTCTTGCCACGTGTGAATTGCCAGGTCGTACTTGCAGGTAGTGTTGAGCCGGTGATTGCCGTCATACCCTCCAATCACGTACACAGATCCATTAAGGAACACTGTGCCGTGATGGGCTCTTGGAGTCCAGTCATCATTAGCCACACCCACCCAGCGATCGGTGCGGTTGTCATAGACTTCAATTCTGTTGATTCTTCTTCTGTTTAGGCTATAGCCACCAATAACCATAAGCACCGCACTGGGCAGCCTTGGAGTGGCTAGACGAGTGGGGGGCAGGGAGGCATTGTACCTCCTAGCTCTTTCATCCAATATCATCTTTATGATCTTCTCCTCCACAATCTTCCAGTTATGAATGTAGTGGGACAGGTTATATATAATCATGCACTGAGAGAAGTAATCAACATGGATCAGACCCAGACGGACTTTTAGTAGGAGGTCGGCCAAGTAGTGGTTCCTTTCCTCAGGAGCATGTGCAATCCATCTGATGACTGCCACTAACACGGTGGTCTCCTCCTTCACGTTCAGCCGATCATCATCAATGACTGAACACAGGTCTTCCCTGGAGAGCTGGAAGAACTCTTCAGAGCTGGTCACCACCTCTTCGAAATGCTTCAGGATGTATAAGAAGGCTTGTTTCCTCAGCTGGGGGTAGTAGTACTTGTTTGAGATACCCCATACAGTGATGCAGTTACTGGGGGACATTTGCTCCTTCATGACCTGACAGCAGACTTCGGTAATGCCGCTCACATCTAAGTAGTCAGCAGCTATAAAGAGCTCCTGGAGGTTTTCCTGGGTGATGTGCACCACCCCGGTGTAGCAGTAGTCCAGGATAATCTTCATGATATCAGCTGACACATTGGAGATCTCAAACACCTGGCAGTCAGGGCTGGACCAGTTAGTGAAGAGACTTTTAAAGTATGTGCTGCAGCTACACAGAACCAGTTTGTGTGCTGGAAATTGCACGCCGGCCACGTTGAGCAAAGCATCGCACAACTTCTGCTCCCTCCTCAATTCCTCGAACACAGTGTTCATGTTTGGTTTTGTATTTGAAAATGGATATCTTTGCACAGAGACATGTCTGTCTCTGTGCCCTCTCACAGTGAAAGTGAAGCCTCTTATACTGAGGATCTAGAACAAAAGCTTTGTGGCGTGATTCGTATCCATGGATCTCCATGGATACGAATCACACCACAAAGCTTTTAGCTTTTTAGCTTTGTGCTAAAAACATTCATATTTATTTATCATGTGACTGGTCAACACAAAATCAACAAGAGCTCCGCCAGCGGGGCAAAATACGCCCGTACTTTTATGTGACCTGAAGTCACATAAAATTGATACCACTGACCTACAGCATGGATCGATACAAAAATATACAATAAAATACACAAATACAGTATACCTTATATATATATCGGCGCATGGCCCACATGTTTTGCCTCTTCATGAAGACAAAGCTTCAAAGACTTCAAAGCTTTGAAGTGTCCACAGACGGACGGACAGACAGACGGACGGACAGCGCCATACCATAATACGTCCCGTCTTACAACGGGCGTATAAAAATGAATTAAAAGCCCACATTGTCAGAATGGCTGCTGAAACATGGAACGCCTGGCCCATCCACGGGTTGTTTTGTCTTTTGTCGTTTTGACCTTGTATTTTGTGATGTTATAGTTTTAACTTGTAAGGTGACCATGGGAGTCTGGAAAGGCGCTGTTAATTTTTTTTTTTTTTTAAATACAAAATACTATTTACCAGAATTTCATATACCAGATTCTTAGACACAAGAACAAAAGTTCTCATGTCTATGAAATTCAAAGCAGCTATGCCAATGTCACTATTTGGAAGGACTTTTGAAGACTTGAAAAGCTGATATTTGGAACAGTTCCTTCCTAAAGGGGATGGGTGTAAACTGTCTAAGTTCAGAAGAGCCTGTGTTGGCCCTCACAGCAGAACAATTGTAACACGACACTCACACTCCTGAGTGCTCCAAGGGTCAGGGGGTCTTTGTTTAGTTTGAATGCTTCTTTATTTATACCACTACACGAGGCTCTTGTGCAGAAATGTTTTTACCAAACTTGAACTCATGGATCAACCAATCACAGAGCTTGTGGTCTGCAGCACTTTAACTTCTGGGCAAGAGGCGTGTCCGTGAGCACCAGGAGCTTTCTGATTAACTGTCAGAGCATTGGTCTGTGCAGACAGTTGATTTGAAGCAGGATTTAGACTGAACAAACTGCTCTGACTTTGATTAGATTCTTATAGAAACAAAGGAAAATGGACTAGAGAAAAATTTAAACTAGTTTGTCGTTTGGCATTGGGGATGACCTTTGACCTGGACTGTGGTTTATAGAATTCACTTTTCACACCCAGTACAAAGACTGCACAGTATGAGCATATGTGTGTGGTATGAGTGAGGCACTTCATTTCTGTCTTTTCTCAGTATGAAGAAGTCTGGACAGTTTACAATGTGCCGACTGAACAGTATGACTCTTTTTAAGCACCACACAGCCTCACCAACTATTTCATATCTGTTCCATGAGGAGTAAATCCAGTCTGACCCGTGTTTACAGTGATGCAGATTGCACCACACAGCAGATCAGTCTGAGCTTAAGAAACCAAACAGCAGTGAGTGCATCTGAGACTGAAAGGTGTGTGTGTGTGTGTGTATGCGTGCTGTTTGTTTATGCTCTGTCGCCCGCAGTGATGAGCTTCAGTGCTTTTGTGAGAAGACACACATGCATACACACACACACACACACACACACACACAATGTGCTAGCCTTTATTAGCCATTAGCTCGTCTGATGCGACCTAATTGAGCCAAAGTAATAAGAGCTCCTTTAAGCGGCAGAGATCCGGGTCAGCTGCAGGTCTGCACTGACACAACGCTCACTTTAATGGGAAATACACTGTGTGATTCACTTGTGCTACTAAAATACATTAAAGTGAAAAAACGCTTTAAAGCTCCTGTATTACATAAAATGGACTCCTGAGCTTTAAACCATTTCTAACATTACCTTGTTTACCCTTTGTGAGAGTGACAGTTCCTGGGCTGAACTCATCCGAGTCATTCTATTGAAGGTGTATGGAATTTAAAAACACAGTAGAGCACTTCCTGCATTACCACATGACATCACAAGGTGGAACAGAGTCTTTTCTGTTTAACAGAAGAACTCAGCCTAAATCTGCAGGTTTGTGTGTTAAACATGTGTGAAACAGAACACAACAGGTGTGTTAGAAACTACATTAGACCAGTGGTGGTTGGTGAATAGAGGTGCTGCACTCCCTAACCTGACCTCCATAAAAAAGAAATAAAAATAAACAAATAAATAAATAAATAAATAAATAAATAAATAAATAATAATTTATTTTGTATTAGGATATATGTTTAATATTTTAAACATATAGCCTCACTCAGCCACCGTGCGGCACAGTGGCTGAGTGGCAAGAAGGTTGTGGGTTCGATCCCCGGGTCGCCCGGGCCTTTCTGTGTGGAGTTTGCATGTTCTCCCCGTGTCT
>CM068364.1:36255495-36362995 GCA_034769755.1 Odontamblyopus lacepedii | reverse complement strand
GAGTTACTGTGAGTTAGAATGAGTTACTGTGAGTTAGAATGAGTTACTGTGAGTTAGAATGAGTTACTGTGAGTTAGAATGAGTTACTGTGAGTTACTGTCAGTTAGAATGAGTTACTGTGAGTTACTGTGAGTTAGAATGAGTTACTGTGAGTTAGAATGAGTTACTGTGAGTTAGAATGAGTTACTGTGAGTTACTGTGAGTTAGAATGAGTTACTGTGAGTTACTGTGAGTTACAATGAGTTACTGTGAGTTAGAATGAGTTACTGTGAGTTACTGTGACTTAGAATGAGTTACTGTGAGTTACTGTCAGTTAGAATGAGTTACTGTCAGTTAGAATGAGTTACTGTGAGTTAGAATGAGTTACTGTGAGTTAGAATGAGTTACTGTGAGTTACTGTCAGTTAGAATGAGTTACTGTGAGTTACTGTGAGTTAGAATGAGTTACTGTGAGTTAGAATGAGTTACTGTGAGTTAGAATGAGTTACTGTGAGTTACTGTCAGTTAGAATGAGTTACTGTGAGTTAGAATGAGTTACTGTGACTTAGAATGAGTTACTGTCAGTTAGAATGAGTTACTGTGAGTTAGAATGAGTTACTGTGAGTTAGAATGAGTTACTGTGAGTTAGAATGAGTTACTGTGAGTTAGAATGAGTTACTGTGAGTTACTGTGAGTTAGAATGAGTTACTGTGAGTTAGAATGAGTTACTGTGAGTTAGAATGAGTTACTGTGAGTTAGAATGAGTTACTGTGAGTTACTGTGAGTTAGAATGAGTTACTGTGAGTTACTGTGAGTTAGAATGAGTTACTGTGAGTTAGAATGAGTTACTGTCAGTTAGAATGAGTTACTGTGAGTTAGAATGAGTTACTGTGAGTTAGAATGAGTTACTGTGAGTTACTGTGAGTTAGAATGAGTTACTGTGAGTTAGAATGAGTTACTGTGAGTTACTGTGAGTTAGAATGAGTTACTGTGAATTACTGTCAGTTAGAATGAGTTACTGTGAGTTACTGTGAGTTAGAATGAGTTACTGTGAGTTAGAATGAGTTACTGTGAGTTAGAATGAGTTACTGTGAGTTACTGTCAGTTAGAATGAGTTACTGTGAGTTACTGTGAGTTAGAATGAGTTACTGTGAGTTAGAATGAGTTACTGTGAGTTAGAATGAGTTACTGTGAGTTACTGTGAGTTAGAATGAGTTACTGTGAGTTACTGTGAGTTACAATGAGTTACTGTGAGTTAGAATGAGTTACTGTGAGTTACTGTGACTTAGAATGAGTTACTGTGAGTTACTGTCAGTTAGAATGAGTTACTGTGAGTTAGAATGAGTTACTGTGAGTTAGAATGAGTTACTGTGAGTTACTGTCAGTTAGAATGAGTTACTGTGAGTTACTGTGAGTTAGAATGAGTTACTGTGAGTTAGAATGAGTTACTGTGAGTTAGAATGAGTTACTGTGAGTTACTGTGAGTTAGAATGAGTTACTGTGAGTTAGAATGAGTTACTGTGAGTTAGAATGAGTTACTGTGAGTTACTGTGAGTTAGAATGAGTTACTGTGAGTTAGAATGAGTTACTGTGAGTTAGAATGAGTTACTGTCAGTTAGAATGAGTTACTGTGAGTTAGAATGAGTTACTGTGAGTTAGAATGAGTTACTGTGAGTTACTGTGAGTTAGAATGAGTTACTGTGAGTTAGAATGAGTTACTGTGAGTTAGAATGAGTTACTGTCAGTTAGAATGAGTTACTGTGAGTTAGAATGAGTTACTGTGAGTTAGAATGAGTTACTGTGAGTTAGAATGAGTTACTGTGAGTTACTGTGAGTTAGAATGAGTTACTGTGAGTTAGAATGAGTTACTGTGAGTTACTGTGAGTTAGAATGAGTTACTGTGAGTTAGAATGAGTTACTGTGAGTTACTGTGAGTTAGAATGAGTTACTGTGAGTTAGAATGAGTTACTGTGACTTAGAATGAGTTACTGTGAGTTACTGTGAGTTAGAATGAGTTACTGTGAGTTAGAATGAGTTACTGTGAGTTAGAATGAGTTACTATGAGTTACTGTCAGTTAGAATGAGTTACTGTGAGTTACTGTCAGTTAGAATGAGTTACTGTGAGTTACTGTCAGAATGAGTTACTGTGAGTTAGAATGAGTTACTGTGAGTTAGAATGAGTTACTGTGAGTTAGAATGAGTTACTGTGAGTTACTGTGAGTTAGAATGAGTTACTGTGAGTTACTGTCAGTTAGAATGAGTTACTGTGAGTTACTGTGAGTTAGAATGAGTTACTGTGAGTTACTGTCAGTTAGAATGAGTTACTGTGAGTTACTGTGAGTTAGAATGAGTTACTGTGAGTTAGAATGAGTTACTGTGAGTTACTGTGAGTTAGAATGAGTTACTGTGAGTTAGAATGAGTTACTGTGAGTTAGAATGAGTTACTGTGAGTTACTGTGAGTTAGAATGAGTTACTATGAGTTACTGTCAGTTAGAATGAGTTACTGTGAGTTACTGTCAGTTAGAATGAGTTACTGTGAGTTACTGTCAGTTAGAATGAGTTACTGTGAGTTACTGTCAGTTAGAATGAGTTACTGTGAGTTAGAATGAGTTACTGTGAGTTACTGTGAGTTAGAATGAGTTACTGTGAGTTAGAATGAGTTACTGTGAGTTAGAATGAGTTACTGTCAGTTAGAATGAGTTACTGTCAGTTAGAATGAGTTACTGTGAGTTACTGTGAGTTAGAATGAGTTACTGTGAGTTAGAATGAGTTACTGTCAGTTAGAATGAGTTACTGTGAGTTAGAATGAGTTACTGTGAGTTACTATGAGTTAGAATGAGTTACTGTGAGTTAGAATGAGTTACTGTGAGTTACTATGAGTTAGAATGAGTTACTGTGAGTTAGAATGAGTTACTGTGAGTTACTGTGAGTTAGAATGAGTTACTGTGAGTTAGAATGAGTTACTGTGAGTTACTGTGAGTTAGAATGAGTTACTGTGAGTTAGAATGAGTTACTGTGAGTTACTGTGAGTTAGAATGAGTTACTGTGAGTTAGAATGAGTTACTGTGAGTTACTGTGAGTTAGAATGAGTTACTGTGAGTCAGAATGAGTTACTGTGAGTTAGAATGAGTTACTGTCAGTTAGAATGAGTTACTGTCAGTTAGAATGAGTTACTGTGAGTTACTGTGAGTTAGAATGAGTTACTGTGAGTTAGAATGAGTTACTGTCAGTTAGAATGAGTTACTGTGAGTTAGAATGAGTTACTGTGAGTTACTATGAGTTAGAATGAGTTACTGTGAGTTAGAATGAGTTACTGTGAGTTACTGTGAGTTAGAATGAGTTACTGTGAGTTAGAATGAGTTACTGTGAGTTACTGTGAGTTAGAATGAGTTACTGTGAGTTAGAATGAGTTACTGTGAGTTACTGTGAGTTAGAATGAGTTACTGTGAGTTAGAATGAGTTACTGTGAGTTAGAATGAGTTACTGTGAGCTACTGTGAGTTAGAATGAGTTACTGTGAGTTACTGTGAGTCAGAATGAGTTACTGTGAGTCAGAATGAGTTACTGTGAGTCAGAATGAGTTACTGTGAGTCAGAATGAGTTACTGTGAGTCAGAGTAACTGTCCACATTTGTACTTCCAATCTTTTCCGAGACTCGACCCAGCAATAGTGTCTTGTCCTAACAGTCGTCCAGCCTCTTCCCCCAGTGGACCAGATGCCCTCCCCTCAGCTGCTCCTCTCCACATGGAGGAGCAGTGGCACTACTCTGAGCTCCTCAACATCACCTTAGAGACAGGTGCTCCATCTTGTTTCTCATCAAATTGTTTCTTTTATGAAGCTCTTTTAGATGAAGATTGTGATTTAAAAATGATAACATAAAGCTCCACCGGTGTCACAGATTCTCCCTGTAGATCAGAGACGAGCACAAGATCAACGTTACAAAACTTGACCGATTCACTTCTGATCCAGAGAGTGTTTGACCTGCAACGAGAAGTAAAACTGCAATATGTAGGCAACAACTGTGAGTAATAAGTGCAGAGAGTGTCTGACCTGCAACGAGAAGTAAAACTGCAATATGTAGGCAACAACTGTGAGTAATAAGTGGGCCAGTGTCTGCACAGTGAAGATGTGAGCAGCTGAGCCCGATGTGAGCAGCTGAGCGCAGAGGAGGTGGTTTGAAAGACTTCACTTCAGACTCACACGCTGACACTTCCACACTCACAGCGACAAGGCACTTCTGCACAGTTCAGTCCCCGTAAACAAAAACAAACGCGCCCAAAGCACAGAGGCCTCACAGGTTCAGAGGCGGCGGCGCTCTCCTCCTCTCCAGTGGAAGCCCGTCTACCACCGTCTCCTCCTCCTCTGCTCCTGTCGGGTGGCAGGGACTCCCGCGGCGCCCCTGACAGAATGGGCACACTGTACGCTGGCAGACCAAAGGGAACCCGCCCGAGCCCACTGGCACAAAGAGGCGGGCGAAAAAGGGAAAGAAAGAACGGGTAGAAAATGACAAAATTGCAAATGTGCGATGTGAAATTTTTTGATGTTTTCTGAAGGGCCCCGAGTGTTTTCTGTGAAGGCGAAGAATGAAGACAAAGGTTTGTAGAGAAACTGGGCTGTGAAAGAACGGAACAGCAGTGGAACAGAAATGTGGGAATTCTTATCTTTATATAGAATCGTAAAAGAAATATATAAAGTCAGAGTGGTGAGTTTGTCACACTTCAGCTCCAAATATATAAAAATATTCCTTCATCTGAGTCATTTCAGGGTGTCCAGAGCTGAGGGGAGGGGGAGAGGGGGAGCTGTGCTGCTGGGGCAGTTGTGGTGGTGGGGCAGTTGTGGTGGTGGGGCAGTTGTGGTGGAGGGGTAGTTGTGGTGGTGGGGCAGTTGTGGTGGTGGGGTAGTTGTGGTGGTGGGGTAGTTGTGGTGGTGGGGTAGTTGTGGTGGTGGGGCAGTTGTGGTGGTGGGGCAGTTGTGGTGGTGGGGCAGTTGTGGTGGTGGGGCAGTTGTGGTGGTGGGGCAGTTGTGGTGGTGGGGCAGTTGTGGTGGTGGGGCAGTTGTGGTGGAGGGGCAGTTGTGGTGGTGGGGCAGTTGTGGTGGAGGGGCAGTTGTGGTGGTGGGGCAGTTGGACAGCAGATTTCACCTTTAGTGTTTTATGTTCTTTATTTCAATATGGACAGGTATTCATGACATTGTGGGGACTAAAGTCTGCACACACTCACATCATGGGGACAATAATGGGGTCACGCCACATAAATCCTTCTGTTATATTAGTGGCTAAGATGAGGGTGTGTGTGAAGGCCAGACACATAGTGACTATAGTTCTGGTTAGGGTTAAGATGAGGGTGTGTGTTAAGGCCGGACACATAGTGACTATAGTTCTGGTTAGGACCAGTCTGCAGGAACTCACTGCAGAAAACATGTTTTGACTGATCGGTGGCTGGAAGATGATGCGAGCGAGCGGCCTCACCTCCTGGTCACACCTGAAGCAGGATGAGCCTGGATAATGTTTGGATGGGAAAGTCCTTGTGGTGCCACAGTGACACAGCAGTGGCAAAACTGTCATTAAGTCCTTAAGCAGGACACTTTGCAACACATGGCCTAGTTTGAAAGTGGTGTTTGAAAGTGAAGCTACTTTGAGCGTCTGGAAAAGTTCTGTCTGAGACTAATACATTATATTATTAGAGGCTAAAAACCAAAACTATAGTTTGAAGAACAGATAAAATACTGTCTTGAAACTAAAGTCATCGTCACCTTTGTCACATCAGAGCGACAGAAGAACAGCCATTAGCTCTCACAATGATGACAGAGCGTGGACTTCTCCACACCTCTGTGGCCTGGTGCAGTCTGGGTCAGCGCTAACAGGGAGGCGAACATCAGGGCTCAGCACAACCCCTGTACCCCCACAACCCCTCCTCCTCTCTCCACCTGCAGACCAGGCCAGTCTGCCTCTGCAGGGGGAGCCTTTTAACCACAGAGCTCCAGACGTAATGAGGCACCACATGGAGAGTCCAACGGCCCGAGGAGAGCACTGCAGGTGGGCATGCTCAGAGCGGCAGAGGGCTGGAGGTATAGACGTATTTAGTCCACTCTTACTCTCCGCACTCACACAGACTGTTATCTTATCACATTTACACTGCTCTGTGTGTCCTGGCATTTGACTGCTCGCCGAGGTCACAGAGGACAGAGATGGTTAAGGTCAGAATGTGAGCTATTTCCACCGTGCAGGAAACAGTTTGCTGAAAAATCCTGTCGATATGGTGAGAAAACCTGTTGGTTTACAGTGAAGGAGAATAAAGGGCCTATAGTGCACTATTTTCTGAACTATGTTCTAATGTTTCCTCAGCACAAACACACTCGCAGTTATGTTTCCTTTCAGTCACATGTTTCATAAGGTACAGTGGTCACTGCAGCAGAGTTGTTGAGCGCTTTTGTGGCGCTGAGCACTTTTTGAACCGTTTTGTTTTTCGAGCTCAGTTTTGAACATTGTGTCATGGGATTTTTGCAGCATGTACAGCTCAAAGGACACAAGGAAGGGACTGAAACGAGTTTTGTTGGTTTGTTTTACTTGTTTCCATAGAGACTGTGCAAGAGCCAGCTAGGGACATTTGAGATGCTACAGGCTTTTTACACCATATGTGGCAGCAAATGTGGCAGAAGATCGTTTAGAGGAAACACTTTGAGGGACCAGAGTGGAGTAAGGACACTGCTGTGATGCTGTAGGACACTTTTGGCTTTTCCTCTCCTCAAACTGTCCTGACACAGACCTGCTGACCCTCCCTGACCAGTCCTCCTGTTAAACTAACCTGAGACATTTGACTGAGACACAAAGGCAACTGAGAAGTGCAGTGGAAATGTCACTATGACATTGAATTGGTAAAACAAAAAATGTTCCACCGTGTTTCCGTACACATTTTGTAGAATAATTTGGACAATTTCAGTAGGTTATGGCACTGGCAAACCAGGTTCTGCTGTGATTGGACCAGTGTAGGCTACATACAGGTCCTTTGGGGGGGCACTGCCTTATTTTCCTAGTGGACGGTGTGCTACCAGCTTCACTCCATACAGATGTTATTGCTTCGCCTAGAATGTTCTGCAGTGTGGCATTTAACTGTGTTATCTGTCCCCAAAGAGATGCACAGGGTGATATATGAAAGCGTGTTATTTTATACAGAGTTAGGTTAGTGTTTTTATTAGCAAATAAAGATCTCACCATTCACAAATACATTTCTTGGTCCCGGATCCAGATTCATGACTTGTGTCAAATAAATGTTATTCACAAAAGCATTTCTCCACTTAAAAGAAAATGTGACATGATTCACAAATGTCAGTACAGTCACATTTACATTTTGTGTGTTTTTTAAAGTCCTTTATTTTTGACTCAACTTAAAAATGATCGTCCAAGTCCTGTCATTTTGCAGCAGTGCAGAATAGCTTGTTGGCTGGGTGGGTAGCCTCTTAGCGCAGACCGTTCCTCCTCAGGAACACTTCACTCTTCACTGAATTTTACTACAGTAGTACTACAGTACTACAACATTACACAGATTGTTTAGTGATACATTATGACTTGGTCATTGTCATTCTGGTAACAAACTTATAACGGGTCTGTGTCTTAAGGGGTTAAACAAAAGCGATGCTTTGAACGCCCTTAGAGGCAACTGTTGTTGCGATTTTGGGCGCTACAAAAATAAACTGAATTGAATTGAATGGCCATGGACGTATAGAACTATGAAGCAGTGAAAAACCCAGTGAAGTCATCTGCACTGCCAGTCAAAATGACAGGACCTGGATGTTAAGTTTCCCTTTAAGTTCAGTCATGAATAAAGACTTTAAACAAGTTACATTATGAGGAGATACTTACAGTTGAACCACCTTCCCCTGCCATTTCTGCCAGTCAACCTGAAAATTATCTGGAAACTAGAGACCAAACTACTACTAGACCTAACTACTACTAGACCTAACTACTACTAGACCCAACTACTAAACCACACACTCGAACTTCAGCTGACGTGACTGGCTGTTTAAAACACACATTTGTGCAGGGACGTGTCAGGAACGTCTCAAAAATCCATAAATAAATGCAGGGGTTGTCACAAATCTGTGCAATGGTTTGTAAATGCAGCTTCATCGGTTTGCAAATAAATGGAACTGCACTGACATTTGTGAATCGTGTAACATTTTCTTTTGAGTGGAGAAATGCTTTTGTGAATGTTCTTACATTTATTTATGAGTCATGAATTATATTTCTGAATGTCGTTATGTTTGTTTCTGGACCAAGAAATCTATTTGTGAATGGAGTGATATTTATTTGATAATAAAGACACCAACCGATCTCCATAACTGCAGAAATTCATGAGCAACAGAAACATTCATTCAATTCTGTGTGCTTTTATTATTAGTATCTCTAACAGACTACCTACCACAAAAGTCACATACTAGTCCTATAGTCCAGACCAGAAGAGGACAGAAGCTCCTTTAGTCCAGACCAGAAGAGAACAGAAGCTCCTTTAGTCCAGAGCAGAAGAGGACAGAAGCTCCTTTAGTCCAGAGCAGAAGAGGACAGAAGCTCCTTTAGTCCAGAGCAGAAGAGGACAGAAGCTCCTTTAGTCCAGAGCAGAAGAGGACAGAAGCTCCTTTAGTCCAGACCAGAAGAGGACAGAAGCTCCTTTAGTCCAGAGCAGAAGAGGACAGAAGCTCCTTTAGTCCAGAGCAGAAGAGGACAGAAGCTCCTTTAGTCCAGAGCAGAAGAGGACAGAAGTTTCTTTAGTCCAGAGCAGAAGAGGACAGAAGCTCCTTTAGTCCAGAGCAGAAGAGGACAGAAGCTCCTTTAGTCCAGACCAGAAGAGGACAGAAGCTCCTTTAGTCCAGAGCAGAAGAGGACAGAAGCTCCTGTAGTCCAGACCAGAAGAGGACAGAAGCTCCTTTAGTCCAGAGCAGAAGAGGACAGAAGCTCCTGTAGTCCAGACCAGAAGAGGACAGAAGCTCCTTTAGTCCAGAGCAGAAGAAGACAGAAGCTCCTCTAGTCCAGAGCAGAAGAGGACAGAAGCTCCTCTAGTCCAGAGCAGAAGAGGACAGAAGCTCCTCTAGTCCAGACCAGAAGAGGACAGAAGCTCCTTTAGTCCAGAGCAGAAGAGGACAGAAGCTCCTTTAGTCCAGAGCAGAAGAGGACAGAAGCTCCTTTAGTCCAGAGCAGAAGAGGACAGAAGCTCCTTTAGTCCAGAGCAGAAGAGGACAGAAGCTCCTTTAGTCCAGACCAGAAGAGGACAGAAGCTCCTTTAGTCCAGAGCAGAAGAGGACAGAAGCTCCTTTAGTCCAGAGCAGAAGAGGACAGAAGCTCCTCTAGTCCAGAGCAGAAGAGGACAGAAGCTCCTCTAGTCCAGAGCAGAAGAGGACAGAAGCTTCTTTAGTCCAGAGCAGAAGAGGACAGAAGCTCCTTTAGTCCAGAGCAGAAGAGGACAGAAGCTCCTTTAGTCCAGAGCAGAAGAGGACAGAAGCTCCTTTAGTCCAGAGCAGAAGAGGACAGAAGCTCCTCTAGTCCAGAGCAGAAGAGGACAGAAGCTCCTTTAGTCCAGAGCAGAAGAGGACAGAAGCTCCTTTAGTCCAGAGCAGAAGAGGACAGAAGCTCCTTTAGTCCAGAGCAGAAGAGGACAGTAGCTCCTCTAGTCCAGAGCAGAAGAGGACAGAAGCTCCTTTAGTCCAGAGCAGAAGAGGACAGAAGCTCCTTTAGTCCAGAGCAGAAGAGGACAGTAGCTCCTTTAGTCCAGAGCAGAAGAGGACAGAAGCTCCTTTAGTCCAGAGCAGAAGAGGACAGAAGCTCCTTTAGTCCAGAGCAGAAGAGGACAGAAGCTCCTTTAGTCCAGAGCAGAAGAGGACAGAAGCTCCTTTAGTCCAGAGCAGAAGAGGACAGAAGCTCCTTTAGTCCAGAGCAGAAGAGGACAGAAGCTCCTTTAGTCCAGACCAGAAGAGGACAGAAGCTCCTCTAGTCCAGAGCAGAAGAGGACAGAAGCTCCTTTAGTCCAGAGCAGAAGAGGACAGAAGCTCCTCTAGTCCAGAGCAGAAGAGGACAGAAGCTCCTTTAGTCCAGAGCAGAAGAGGACAGAAGCTCCTTTAGTCCAGAGCAGAAGAGGACAGAAGCTCCTTTAGTCCAGAGCAGAAGAGGACAGAAGCTCCTTTAGTCCAGAGCAGAAGAGGACAGAAGCTCCTTTAGTCCAGACCAGAAGAGGACAGAAGCTCCTTTAGTCCAGAGCAGAAGAGGACAGAAGCTCCTTTAGTCCAGAGCAGAAGAGGACAGAAGCTCCTTTAGTCCAGAGCAGAAGAGGACAGAAGCTCCTTTAGTCCAGAGCAGAAGAGGACAGAAGCTCCTCTAGTCCAGAGCAGAAGAGGACAGAAGCTCCTTTAGTCCAGAGCAGAAGAGGACAGAAGCTCCTTTAGTCCAGAGCAGAAGAGGACAGAAGCTCCTTTAGTCCAGAGCAGAAGAGGACAGAAGCTCCTTTAGTCCAGAGCAGAAGAGGACAGAAGCTCCTTTAGTCCAGACCAGAAGAGGACAGAAGCTCCTCTAGTCCAGAGCAGAAGAGGACAGAAACTCCTTTAGTCCAGAGCAGAAGAGGACAGAAGCTCCTTTAGTCCAGAGCAGAAGAGGACAGAAGCTCCTTTAGTCCAGAGCAGAAGAGGACAGAAGCTCCTTTAGTCCAGAGCAGAAGAGGACAGAAGCTCCTTTAGTCCAGAGCAGAAGAGGACAGAAGCTCCTTTAGTCCAGAGCAGAAGAGGACAGAAGCTCCTCTAGTCCAGAGCAGAAGAGGACAGAAGCTCCTTTAGTCCAGAGCAGAAGAGGACAGAAGCTGTGCACTGGTGTTGTGTTGTGTTTGAGCACTTTGAAGTCACATTCTGCTGATCAACACATTTCGCACCCCCAACAAACACTGGGACAACAGTCATTAAGAGTGCATTTGGTAGAAGTGCATAATAAACTTATATAACAGGGCTGTGGCCAATCACAGCAGTGTTAGCACATGTCCCTGAGGACTGACCCGGCACTAAGCAAACACACAGCACTGACCGCGTGCGGAGGAAATGCTTATCAATCGACTATTCTGAGGGCTGTGACCGGTCCTCTTATAGACTCCCTCGTGACTTTATCAGCTCTGTGACCTCATCTAACTGCGACGCCACAGCACTTAAACACCAGTAAATATAGACCTGGAATGTAGCACTTCTGTTCTGAGGACTGGTCTGGAGGAAAAACAAGGGCCCGTCTGGAGACTCCGGTGCAGTGGTCTGTGCTGCAGCTACAGGAGCTCATCCTCTCATCTGAAGTTTGGTGGATGAACATCACTGGTGCAGTGGTCAGATCACCCACAGGTCGATGGTGCATTTCCAGCTTCCACAGATGAATGCTATTGTTGTATCCTTGGGCAAGCCACTTAACCCAACTTGCCCCCAGTACACACACTTTTAGAAAAGCTAAGTAAAGTGTGTGTTCTGGATCCCAGACAGCTGTCATGTCTTTTAACCTTTCCAGACCTAAGGGTAGTTTTAGTACATTTGTCTTCACCTGGATTTTTTCATTATGTTGCTATTAAAATTCCCCCTTAGGAAGTGTTCTTCATCCTTTTTTCAGTCCAACCTGTTATTTCACAGTCTGCTGCTGTAGTTGTCATGTGGCTGTGATAAAAGCTACAAGACCAGAAATACAAATGAAAACAAACAAACAAACAGAAAATAAAATTCACATTCTTTCATACAAAACACACAACAAACATGTATGAACAACTTTATGGACAAAAATGCTTAATTTAGGGCCTTAGCTAAAAAAGTGCAAAATATCAAGTCTGTAAGTAAACTAAAAACCTCCTTAAGAGTGAAACATGACTTTCCTGGTCCAGTCCTGGAAACAGCTCCTGTCAGGACCAGGGCCAGAGCCACAGCACTTCTGCATTTCCAGGGTGGAAATTACATTTGGATTTGGACATTTGGACTGAAATAAACCTTTCAAATAAAAATGGCAAAGAATGTGCCATCGCACAGACCAAGTTGTGCCATTTATTTGAGAAATAACTGCACTTAAAGCGGCTTTTTCAATTGTTACAAACAGACGCTCAGAGCAGACGGCCATTTTGACTCACTACACTCTTTGGTTTTCCATACGTCATCACTCAGCGTGTGTGTGACGTGAGATAATGTGTTTCTATCTTTTATGGTTGGAAAGGTATGCGTGGTTATATAAAACATATTCCCAGGTATCATCTATGATATGGTGGGTCTAAAAGCCTTAAGTGTGTGTATGGGTATGCACTTTTTATGAATTAAAACAAACATAACCTGGGATATGTTTTTGGTTAAAGATAATTATAGCATGTTTCAGAGCTAAAACAAATGCAAAGGCTGAATAATTAGAGAGCTATAGGCCCATGCTTCTCTGTGCAGCCTCTGACCACAACTTTAAAGCTCCACTTTATTTAGCTGCTGTTTACTCCAGTTCTTTTTGGAGAAACAACACAGGAATGCAGGAACACTGGGCAAAAACACTTGATCTGGATCCAAAAGGCTAAAACCATCTAAGAAAGCATCGTGACAGAGAGAGAGAGGGGAAAGGCCTGAGGAAGAGGAGGAGGAGACGAGGGAGAGCCGGAGGGCAGGGCACTAACACAACATGGTCAGGATCTGAATGTGGAAAATGCAGCTTTGACTGAAACATGTTAAACAGCCCAACCACACCTTAAAATGAAACCACAAAACTGACTTTACACAGAGAGGAGGTTCCATGAGTTTGTTTTCTGTGGGTTTCTTCTGATTCTTCTGAAGTAAACATTCTAATGTTGTCATCAAAAACACAGCTGGAGTTGTTTTGTTTCATTCACGTTTGTATAACTTTATTATTAGTCTGTCTACATCTCCAAAGCTCAAAATGTCACGGGGGGGCTAGTTGGACCCAAAAGCAGAAACACCAAGAACAATTGAAATGATTTATTTACAGAGAATGAGCTGGTAAATATTGGACTGGGGGGCCAGGAGGAGCAGGTAGGTCACGGGCTGGGGAGCCAGAAGGAGCAGGTAGGTCACGGGCTGGGGAGCCAGGAGGAGCAGGTAGGTCACGGGCTGGGGGGCCAGGAGGAGCAGGTAGGCCACGGGCTGGGGAGCCAGAAGGAGCAGGTAGGTCACGGGCTGGGGAGCCAGGAGGAGCAGGTTGGTATCAGGCTGGGAGGTCCGGAGGTGTGGAGTGGAGAAATGGTTCCAAGAAGAGGAGCAGAAACAGGAGCAGGAAAAGATCCGGGGTTAACTGGAAACAGGAAAAAAATCAATGAAGTTCAAAAAACCAACGGAGCAAGCAGAGAAGATATCCAAAAAGCTTGTGAGCCTGGAGACGAGTTACCCTGAGTGTAAACTGACAAACTGGCAGGGAGTGTTGGAGTGAACTGGTTCTTGTAGCAGAGTTGATTGTAGATGGACCACAGGTGAGTGAACACAGGAGGGAGGGGGAGAATCCAGGAGGATCATGACACAAAATGCTCCGTTTCACCTTGTGATGTCATGAAGCTGTAATTTTCAAGTTAAGTTTTTTAGTTCAGTAGAGCTTGGAAATTCCAGGGCTGAAATGATCCAAATGATTCTAGTGAAGGTGTGTAGAGTTTAAAACACAGTGGAGCACTTCCTGTGTCACCACATGAATGTTTTCTGTTTAAAGTGGAACTCTGGTACGTGTGAAGCTAAAGTCCGTTGCTAAAGGTGGTGGAATTCTGTCAGAAGCCAAAAAACGGCACAGATCAGTGTTTCCTCAGCGGAGATCTCACTGTGGCAGTGAGTCTGTCAAGACAACAAACTAGTGTAGTGATGGGGGCAAGTTCTGAACTAGTGTAGTGATGGGGGCAAGTTCTGAACTAGTGCAGTGATGGGGGCAAGTTCTGAACTTCCACGTAAAACAGCAATTTGCTTCACACTGAAGAAGCTTAACTCCACTTTAACCCATCTGACAACAGCCACGAGTCTAACAAACCAAACGCTCTGCCTGGTTCACTCATTAGTGTCTGGAAACGTTAGAAAACAACTTTATAAGCACCTCACACTTCCCTCTGCTGATTTCCCTCTGCACAGGCCAAAGCACAAAAGACTTGTTCGCCGATGTCGTTTCTGATCCCGTTTATTTACGAGTGAAGTATATTTTTTTTGAAAAAAGCTAAAAAATACATTTCCAAACCATTTTCTTTCAACAACTTCCAGTTTCTCTTCTTCTTCACTGTCAGTAGTCGGACCTCACTTGTTGCTTCTGGAGGCTTGAGCTGGAGTTGGGCTTTGGCCTGTGCAGAGGGAAATCAGCAGAGGCAGAGGCAGAGCGTTTTGTTCGTTAGACTCGTGGCGACACTGATCCGTGCCATTTTTTGGCTTCTGACTTTAGCTTCAAAAGTGCCTTTAAGAGAAGGACTAAATGTGCAGGTTTGTGTGTTAAACATGTGTGAATGAAATAAAACACAAATCCAAGTATGTTGGAAGAAACAACATTATAAGATGGGCCCTTTATAGAGGTTAGTAAATATTGTAAATGTAAAAAAATCTAAAAATGTATATTATATTATGTTTTATAATCAAAGTTGTCAAATCGATCTGACACACTGTGAACAACATGTGATGCATTCTTGTGGCTTTGAGTCCCTTTCCCTTGAACACGTGCTTTTGGATGCCTCAAGAGAAATATTTCACATTTTCTACCCTCTGCTGTCAGAACGAGACTATTTAGAAAGTAAACAGTTGAGTTTGTTACGCTTCGTGATTGCTATGCTAACAGAGCATTAGAGACAGGAGAGTAGGAGAAGACTGAAGTTTCACTGTGACGTGACAAAACTGGTCAGACGTCAATGGAACATTTTTGAGAGCTCAGGGAAGACAACTTTGGGTTAATGGATTAAAAAAACAAGTGTGAACGAAGCAAAACATAACTCCGGGGATGTTTTTGATGGGGGAACAACAGCAGAACATGGTTAAAAGCTCCACAACGTCAATTTAGCATAAGACGTGTTCTTTAAAGTGCCCATATTTCACTCTTATGTGATCTGTGATAATGTTCCCTCATCGAAACACACCTGGAGCTGTGTTTTCTTTCACTTCACTTCTCCTCTCAAACAGAAACCACTGTTCCACTTTATGGTGTCATGTGGTAATACAGGAAGTGCTCCACTGTGCTTTTTAAACATACACATTCACTAGAATCATTTGGGTGATTTCAGCCCTGCTCTTTAACCGATCTCTAGTGAACTAAAGGTAAAAGGAGCTGTTTAAAATGATCACATCACCAGGTGGAACAGAGCATTCTGAGCTTTGGTGATGTAGACAGGCTAATAATAAAGGATTACTCAAACATCTGTGACCTTTAAGACATTTTCACAGTAAGATTTTCCCTCGGAGACGTGATATTTCAAACAGGAACAGAGGTAACGTGAGATCTTTGTCAGCATTTGTTTATGACGCTATCTTGGCTATAGCAGCGCATGTATTTAGGGCTCCTTGTGCCTGACAGAAGCATTTGGTTTGTGGGTCACAGAATGCTGCAGTTAGGAGGAGTTAGCTGGAGTTAGCATGCTAGTGAGAGAAGTTCAGGGGAGGTGTGAGGACCCAAACAGGACTCACATGTGTCTGCATGCACATTAGCCACGTGCTGCTAGCTCACAGCGCCTTCTTTTCCTCTTATCAGGTCGGCATCTTTCACCGAGCAAATGTTTTCAGAGCTGTAAATAGGATGCCTCTAAAGCTGGCCTGTTACTTACGGCTTCCACATATTCAAATATTCTCTCTTATTTAATGGATTAGTTAGTCAGAGTTTAGTTAGACCTGTTTTACTAGAAAGAGAGAGACTTTATTGATTCTGAGGGAAGTTCAAGTTTTGCTGCAGCAACATTTCCGCTGTGCTTCTCAGTCACCTTTATGTCTCAAAGGTCAAAGGTCTCGCTTCAGTTTACCTGGAGGACTGGTCAGGGAGGGTCAGCAGATCTGTGTCAGGACAGTTTGAGGAGAGGAAGAGCCAAAAGTGTCCCTCCTCTGTGTCCTGGAACATCACAGCAGTGTCCAGGGGAACACAACAGGAAAGGCCTCGCTCTTACTCTGCTCTAGTGTCTCGTTGGTGATGAAATGGTTCATTCCCTCAAAGTATTTCCTCTGGAAGATCTTCTGCCACATTTGCTGCCACATGTGGTGTGAAAAGTCTGTAGCATAATATTCATTTAATTCTTGTTTGGCCCTGGTTTAGTCCTCGTTTAATTCTGCCGTAGACCTGGTTTAGTCCTCGTTTAATTCTGCCGTAGACCTGGTTTAGTCCTCGTTTAATTCTGCCGTAGACCTGGTTTAGTCCTCGTTTAATTCTGCCGTAGACCTGGTTTAGTCCTCGTTTAATTCTGCCGTAGACCTGGTTTAGTCCTCGTTTGAATTCTGCCGTAGACCTGGTTTAGTCCTCGCTTAATTCTGCCGTAGACCTGGTTTAGTCCTCGTTAATTCTGCCGTAGACCTGGTTTAGTCCTGGCTTAATTCTGCCGTAGACCTTGTTTAGTCATCGTTTAATTCTGCCTTAGACCTGGTTTAGTCCTCGTTTAATTCTGCCGTAGACCTGGTTTAGTCCTTGCTTAATTCTGCCGTAGACCTGGTTTAGTCCTCGTTTAATTCTGCCGTAGACCTGGTTTAGTCCTTGCTTAATTCTGCCGTAGACCTGGTTTAGTCCTCGTTTAATTCTGCCGTAGACCTGGTTTAGTCCTCGTTTAATTCTGCCGTAGACCTGGTTTAGTCCTCGTTTAATTCTGCCGTAGACCTGGTTTAGTCCTTGCTTAATTCTGCCGTAGACCTGGTTTAGTCCTCGTTTAATTCTGCCGTAGACCTGGTTTAGTCCTCGTTTAATTCTGCCATAAACCTGGTTTAGTCCGTTTAATTCTGCCCCTGGTTTAGTCCCGTTTAGAGACCTGGTTTAGTCCTCGATTAATTATGTAGACCTGGTTTAGTCCTCGTTTAATTCTGCCGTAGACCTGGTTTAGTCCTTGTTTAATTCTGCCGTAGACCTGGTTTAGTCCTTGTTTAATTCTGCCATAGACCTGGTTTAGTCCTCGTTTAATTCTGCCGTAGACCTGGTTTAGTCCTCGTTTAATTCTGCCGTAGACCTGGTTTAGTCCTCGTTTAATTCTGCCATAAACCTGGTTTAGTCCTCGCTTAATTCTGCCGTGACCTGGTTTAGTCCTGCTTAATTCTGCGTAGACCTGGTTTAGTCCTCGTTTAATTCTGCCGTAGACCTGGTTTAGTCCTTGCTTAATTCTGCCGTAGACCTGGTTTAGTCCTCGTTTAATTCTGCCGTAGACCTGGTTTAGTCCTTGCTTAATTCTGCCTAAGACCTGGTTTAGTCCTCGTTTAATTCTGCCGTAGACCTGGTTTAGTCCTTGCTTAATTCTGCCGTAGACCTGGTTTAGTCCTCGTTTAATTCTGCCGTAGACCTGGTTTAGTCCTCGTTTAATTCTGCCGTAGACCTGGTTTAGTCCTCGTTTAATTCTGCCGTAGACCTGGTTTAGTCCTTGCTTAATTCTGCCGTAGACCTGGTTTAGTCCTCGTTTAATTCTGCCGTAGACCTGGTTTAGTCCTTGCTTAATTCTGCCATAGACCTGGTTTAGTCCTCGTTTAATTCTGCCGTAGACCTGGTTTAGTCCTTGCTTAATTCTGCCGTAGACCTGGTTTAGTCCTCGTTTAATTCTGCCGTAGACCTGGTTTAGTCCTCGTTTAATTCTGCCGTAGACCTGGTTTAGTCCTCGTTTAATTCTGCCGTAGACCTGGTTTAGTCCTCGTTTAATTCTGCCGTAGACCTGGTTTAGTCCTCGTTTAATTCTGCCGTAGACCTGGTTTAGTCCTCGTTTAATTCTGCCGTAGACCTGGTTTAGTCCTTGCTTAATTCTGCCGTAGACCTGGTTTAGTCCTCGTTTAATTCTGCCGTAGACCTGGTTTAGTCCTGCTGCCGTAGACCTGGTTTAGTCCTCGTTTAATTCTGCTCCTGGTTTAGTCCTGCGTTTTTCTGACCTGGTTTTAGATTCTGCTGTTCTGCCGTAGACCTGGTTTAGTCCTGGTTTAATTCTGCCATGAGCCTGGTTTAGTCCTCGTTCTGACCTGGTTTAGTCCACCTGGTTTAGTCCTCGTTTAATTCTGCCGTGACCTGGTTTAGTCCTCGTTAATTCTGCTTTAATTCTGTAGACCTGGTTTAGTCCTCGTTTAATTCTGCCATAGACCTGGTTTAGTCCTTGCTTAATTCTGCCGTAGACCTGGTTTAGTCCTCGTTTAATTCTGCCATAGACCTGGTTTAGTCCTTGCTTAATTCTGCCGTAGACCTGGTTTAGTCCTCGTTTAATTCTGCCGTAGACCTGGTTTAGTCCTTGTTTAATTCTGCCATAGACCTGGTTTAGTCCTCGTTTAATTCTGCCGTAGACCTGGTTTAGTCCTCGTTTAATTCTGCCGTAGACCTGGTTTAGTCCTTGCTTAATTCTGCCGTAGACCTGGTTTAGTCCTCGTTTAATTCTGCCGTAGACCTGGTTTAGTCCTTGCTTAATTCTGCCGTAGACCTGGTTTAGTCCTCGTTTAATTCTGCCGTAGACCTGGTTTAGTCCTTGCTTAATTCTGCCATAGACCTGGTTTAGTCCTCGTTTAATTCTGCCGTAGACCTGGTTTAGTCCTTGCTTAATTCTGCCATAGACCTGGTTTAGTCCTCGTTTAATTCTGCCGTAGACCTGGTTTAGTCCTTGCTTAATTCTGCCGTAGACCTGGTTTAGTCCTCGTTTAATTCTGCCGTAGACCTGGTTTAGTCCTTGCTTAATTCTGCCATAGACCTGGTTTAGTCCTCGTTTAATTCTGCCATAGACCTGGTTTAGTCCTTGCTTAATTCTGCCGTAGACCTGGTTTAGTCCTCGTTTAATTCTGCCGTAGACCTGGTTTAGTCCTCGTTTAATTCTGCCGTAGACCTGGTTTAGTCCTCGTTTAATTCTGCCATAGACCTGGTTTAGTCCTCGTTTAATTCTGCCGTAGACCTGGTTTAGTCCTCGTTTAATTCTGCCATAGACCTGGTTTAGTCCTTGCTTAATTCTGCCGTAGACCTGGTTTAGTCCTCGTTTAATTCTGCCGTAGACCTGGTTTAGTCCTCGTTTAATTCTGCCGTAGACCTGGTTTAGTCCTCGTTTAATTCTGCCGTAGACCTGGTTTAGTCCTGTGATATTGGTTAAAATCCTTTAGAACATCTCTTTAAACAGTGAGATGTTCTAAAGTGTTAAACAGAGACGTTCTAAAGGGTTAAACAGGGATGATCTAAAGGGTTAAACAGACATTCTAAAGGGTTAAACAGAGACGTTCTAAAGGGTTAAACAGAGATATTCTAAAGGGTTAAACAGAGACGTTCTAAAGGGTTAAACAGAGACATTCTAAAGGGTTAAACAGAGATATTCTAAAGGGTTAAACAGAGATGTTCTAAAGGGTTAAACAGAGATGTTCTAAAGGGTTAAACATGTTCTAAAGGGTTAAACAGAGATGTTCTAAAGGGTTAAACATGTTCTAAAGGGTTAAACAGAGACATTCTAAAGGGTTAAACATGTTCTAAAGGGTTAAACAGAGACGTTCTAAAGGGTTAAACAGAGACGTTCTAAAGGGTTAAACAGAGACGTTCTAAAGGGTTAAACATGTTCTAAAGGGTTAAACAGAGACGTTCTAAAGGGTTAAACAGAGACGTTCTAAAGGGTTAAACAGAGACGTTCTAAAGGGTTAAACAGAGACGTTCTAAAGGGTTAAACAGAGACATTCTAAAGGGTTAAACAGAGACGTTCTAAAGGGTTAAACAGAGACATTCTAAAGGGTTAAACAGAGACATTCTAAAGGGTTAAACAGAGACATTCTAAAGGGTTAAACAGGGAGACTGTGCCCGGTCCAGAGCGAGGTCCCTGGGCCCTGCAAAACCTGTCTCTCCTCATCACTCAGACAGACAGACACAGATGTGCACCCGGAGCCAAGAGCCAACTGGAGGATTAACCAATCAGAGGGACACATGCTCCGTGTTCCCATGTCAAAATAAACATGGCGGCTTAGTCAGTTATGAAGAGAAGGGGCAGAAGACCTCCGAGATGAGCAGAAGCGTGACATCGCTGTTAATCAGATGTGAGCTGTGATTGGTCACCACAGGGAGAGGAACAATTGGAAAGAACACCAGATCCTCCTGCGTTCAACAGCCGTGTTAATCAGGATATACTGATGCAGACACAGTGAAGCCCGGGACAGTGCCGTGTGTGGACATCTTAACCTTTAATCTCTTTGCACCAGAAGTTGCATAAGACCTTCGCACTTGTGTTTCACTTATCTCTTGTCATTGTTGAATACAAGAGGGTTTATTTTTCTATCATTTTCTCTTTTGTAGATGTGGTGTTGGCCTTTTGCACAAGCCTCAACCTGACTGTCCAGGATGTGATCTTCTGGCCCCTCCCTTTGGACCTGTCCGCCCTAGTTGAACCTGCCAATGAAATAAACCTTTAACCAGTTTAGCTCTTGGGATCACTGAGGGACACGAGCTCATCTGCAGTGTCAGATCATGGGTCTGGTTGCAAAAATGGTTCCCCAGATTGTTCCATAATAGATCCAAAAACTGGAGGTTTCCTACACAACCAGAGCTTAACCAGATTTGAGTTGGCAAATTGTGGCTAAAAGGCTTTTTTATGGTTCATACCTCTTGTCGTGAATGGAGAGAGCTCCAACATGTTTCTGAGCATAAAACATGAAATACAAATGACTGTGTTTAGAATCTACAGATGTCCTCACATTTATGTGATCACTCTGGAGACTCAAGTCTCAAGACTATTGTTCTAGACTCTCAGACTCTGAAGTGGTGTGTCTGTGTGTGTGTGTGTGTCTCTGTGTGTGTGTGTGTGTATGTGTGTGTGTCTGTGTGTGTGTGTGTCTGTGTGTGTGCGTGTGTGTGTGTGTGTGTGTCTGTGTGTGTGTGTGTGTGTGTGTGTGTCTGTGTGTGTGTGTGTGTGTGTCTGTGTGTGTGTGTCTGTGTGTGTGTGTGTGTCTGTGTGTGTGTGTGTGTGTCTGTGTGTGTGTGTGTCTGTGTGTGTGTGTGTGTGTGTGTGTACCTTCTCTTCGGTTTTGGGATGTGTGTGTACATGTGCGTGCAGGTTTGTAGTTCCATTCCCTGGCATGTTGTCAGTGCAGTAACAGCTGTGTTCACACTCCTCACACACACAGCGGGTCTGGGAAACTGTGGTGTCATGTTCCTCCAAACAGCGGCCCACCTGCCCCTGTCCCTAACCCACAGAGGCTGCAGGGGCCTGGGCACAGCTGCACGAGGAGGGCCCTGGGCGGCTGGAGCTCAGAAGACAATACAAAAAAATATCAAACTATGAAATGAGGAGCAGATGCAACTCAAACACGCTCAGTTATCACCAGTATCACCATCCCAGTGCTTCAAACCTGACAACATCAAGGGAGTTATTACCCACAGCACCAACAGTGTGATCTATATGTTGAAGTGTCCATGTGGTTTGGCAAACACTCATAAAACACAGATTGCCAAACACAGATCCGACATCCAGAAGCCCCGTGGCAGTGCCCTTTACTCAAAGGCAACACAATGTGAGCTCCGTCACATACGTGGGCATTGAACAAAGAAAACAACCCAGTGAATTCCACTCCACTGAAAAAGAGGCGGATTTACACTCTGGGGACTGTGGGTCCTAAAGGCCCCAATAAAGACTTTGATCTAAGACCCTTTGCCTGACTCTCCTGAGCGCTGACCTCATCCCTCCGGTCTGTGTGCACCTCCAATAATACTTCTGTCTCTGCTGCTGATGCTAATATTGTGTTCCTCTTGTTATTTGTATAGACACTGGACACTGTTGTAAATATATTTGGCTGTGGTAAAAAATGACAACACTTAACATTAGTGAACACATGTTTATATGAACTTTCATAAGATTCTAGTCAGCCATTGTAATCTTATTTATTTCAGACTCATTTGTATTCAGCACATGGTTGGTCAGGTGACCACTTAGGCTTCTGTATGTGTGAAACTGAATCCTTCATGCCTGACGAAGGACTTGACCCTGAAACATCCACTGTGCTGAGATCCAAAGAACTGCAGTATGGACCTGTTTTTTTTTTCCCTACACTTAGCTTCAGTATCCAAAAGGCTAAAGAGGCATGACATAAGCATTGTAAGTTATATATAATAAATGAGACAATAAATGAGTAAAACAAATAAACACAAACAGTATATGGGCTGGAAGTGTGAGGAAATCTTTTTCATTTCCACACCACAATTCACCCTGTGAATATGGGAAATGACACTTCTATAGTGTTATCTGCTAACATGCATGTTTAATAAGCTCTGAGTCCCCCTCCTTTTACTCCCTGCTCAGAGCGATATCACACAATCGCCCTGCATTTCCCTAATGAAATTACGGCACATTGCACCAGGTTTGTGAAATAAGGAGGTTTTGATACACCCCGGGAGAGATCACTAAAATACTCACACATGCATGGAGGAAACCTCTTCAGGCATGTTTCTGCTGAGGGAACATGAGAACATGGTAGAAAGCTTCACAAAGTTGTTTTAACATGTTTCCCCCTCTTTAATAATGTAAAAACACAGCTAGTAGCCTAAGTGTCTATGAAAAATATCATTCATCTCCACACCACAAGCCTCCAAATGAATATGGAAAATGAAAGAAAACCCAGGACCTGATCTTGGCCCCGATCTTAGCCCCAGTGCAAGTGTGAGGCGTGGTGCTCTAAACCAGAGGTGTGCTGTGCCTGAATATCAAGAGCAGACTGAGGGTGTGGTGCGATCAGTGAACTGCCAGAATCGTAAAAATAAATACCAAATGAGTCCACTGAAAAACAACGTGTAACATGCTCAAGACTTCTTTTATTTGGAAATATAAAATTCTATATTCCTGGCGCCTCTACAGGTGTGTACTTGCACTGAGGGGCCCTTGAGCTGTTTTATTGTTCTCATATATAACTCTTCCCCTCAGCCTCTGTGCTGCTGTAATGAGGCAGAGGCATTACAGACATCACCCACTGGCAGAACGTTTAAATGCCACAGCAGCACAGATTGGTTCAGATGCCTTCACTGCATATGTACTTGTACTGTCCCACTCCAGCCTCCAGCAGTGAAGTACAGCCCCACCTGGACACGCCCCCTCCTTAACACACTACAGTGATCCCTCGTTTATCGCGGGGGATACGTTCCAAAAATAACCCGCGATAGGTGAAATCCGCGAAGTATCAGCTTTATTTTTTACTGTTATTTTACAATGCAATACTTTACTGCAGAATGAAACAAAAAATAAAACCTCTTTTCAGGCCCAAAATGTGTTTAAGAAATAGAAATATTAACGTTTTCTTACAAATAACTATAATAGTTTAAAGAACGGTGTTGTAAAACTATATTTTTTATATAGTAATGAATAGAAGGAGGAAACATTGTCACTGGTGTATTTCACAGTCCCTCCAGCTGCGCCTCTTCGTCCTGACTCCGCTGCGCTGGAGCGTCTTTTTCTACTGAAGGCTGCGCGACCAAGTGTTAGTCCTTCCTCCTCTTCTTTAGTCCTTCCTCCTCTTCTTTAGTCCTTCCTCCTCTTCTTTAGTCTTTCCTCCTCTTCTTTATCAACAAGATACAGATTCACTGTAAAAAAAAGCACTGTAAAAAATTCCGCGAAGCAGCGAAGCCGCGATAGGTGAAGCGCGATATAGCGAGGGATCACTGTATTTCTAAGATTGGGGACAAGATTGGGCCCCTAGTGTGCTTTGTCTGGTATATTGTTTTATACATTTTAAATCACACTATTCCACTAAAAGGCCTTCATAAAAGAAACAAGTCCACTGTTCCAAGTCCCTCTTACGGTGAGCGACCGCAAATACCATCACAACAAAATGCTGCAAGACCACGTGACTCCTCCTCTGGATCACTGTATCCAAAGGACCTGTGGTTCAGCTGACTGAACAGAGCTGTAGAACACCATGTTTAAAAAATGAAGAAAGAAAGGAGCAGCAGTGAAAAAAAATATGGTTTTCTTGAATAAAGGAGGATAGAGATGACTCAGACATGCCTGAATTTAAATACAATATTGAGTGGGTAAATGAGAAGAGACAATTATTATAATGTGGTTAAAAGCTCTGAGTTCATGATGTCTCCTTTAAAGAGCTCTGCTACTAACAAGAAATACAATAAATACTAGATTAGAATGAAATACAGCAGGCCCACTTATGCCCGAGGGAGTCCCTGACCCTAAACCACTGAGGTCTAACCTTGGGAATACATGTATTACTCTACCATGTTTTAAACTCCATACACATTCATTACAATTCATTTGGATGAACTAAAAGGGAAAAGTAGCTGTTGAAAACTACCACTTCATGACATCACAAGGTGGAACAGAGCATTTTGAGTTTTGGAGACTAATAATAGTCTGCATTGTATATCTATATTGTGTAATATAGGACCTTTAATATCCAAATACAGTGGTCTCAGGGGTCACATTCTAAAAATAACCCACAATAGGAGTAAGGTGAACCACGTGAGGGACGACTGTAGCCCTTAATATTGAGTTTTTTTTTTTTTTTTCTTAAAGCAGCAGACGGAGCTTCGGAGAGTAGAAGGGCCCAGAGGAAGGAGAGGAATGCAGGTCATGACGGCGTGAAGATGCCAGAGTTCCACACATAGTTCCACCGTGGCTCTGCTGAAAGACCGGACCCAGACACATGTTGTATTCTCATCACCAGACCTGTCTGCACCACTGGAACTGTGGTGGGGGAAGTGAATAGTTGTGAAGTCGAATATTGGTGTCGCTCCATGGAAATTTCAATCGTCAGGTATCAGCTCCAAAATATTGATCGTGCCAATATCCTGGTTTGGCCTATAAATTGATGTAATGAGACTATTTACTGTTGTAGTTGGCCTAGAAAGTCTCATAATGTTTAAAGTGTAACTCGGGCACATTTGAAGCTAAAGTCCGTTGCTAGAGGTGGTGGAATTCTGTCAGGAGCCAAAAAACGGCACAGATCAGTGTTTCCTTGGCGGAGATCTCACTGTGACAGTGAGTCTGTCAAGGCAACAAACTAGTGTAGTGATGGGGGCAAGTTCTGAACTAGTGTAGTGATGGGGGCAAGTTCTGAACTAGTGTAGTGATGGGGGCAAGTTCTGAACTAGTGTAGTGATGGGGGCAAGTTCTGAACTTCCAGGTAAAACGCCAATTTGCTTCACACTGAAGAAGCTTAACTCCACTTTAACCCATCTGACAACAGCCACGAGTCTAACAAACAAAACGCTCTGCCTGGTTCACTCATTAGTGTCTGGAAACGTTAGACAACAACTTTATAAGCACCTCACACTTCCCTCTGCTGATTTCCCACTGCACAGGCCAAAGCACAAAAGACTCGATCGTCGACTCCAGCGGCGGTGAGAGGCTCGAGCCACCAGAAGCAACAAGTTTAGTTTAGTTTAGTTTATTTATTTAATTAAACAGGGACAGTGCACAATATACATTAACCTTAGCAGGAGAGATGTTTGTACCAGGTTGTAGCGCCAGTGCTAATTTCCACCTGTCGTCCCCGGGCAGGTTGATGTTATAGTTCATAAATACAAACATACAAAGAGAATGTCTTTATAATGACCGGAGCATCATTAAAATTCTGTATCCTCATTCATACCCAATTCTCTCAGCACCTTAAAATAATCATCCTTATCAAAAGTCATCATTCAATTCATTCTCTCCAGAAGATCACGCTCTCTCCCCACACTCCTCAGTCCACATTATGGGCGCAGGTTTGGTTTGAAAGGAGCCATTTTTTCACCAGGCGTGAGAACGTGCCATAGTTAGTACATGTGATGAACGTGCCATAGTTAGTACATGTGATCAGCTCTGTCGGTCACATGTTCCACTGATGGACGCCGCGCATGAAAAGGCTGAGTTTCCAAATGCTGTTGTGCGTTTGGGGATCCTGCACTCGCCGCACGGTGGATCGAGCGGCTCGGGAGGTGGTTTCAGAGCTCAGGGAAACAAACTGTTTAAGCGGAGGAGCAGCAGCATCATGAATGATCTTATACAGCAGACAAATATTTGCAAACATTATCAGGTTTTCAAAACTTAAAATCCCATGTTTCACAAGAATATGACAGTGGTGGAATAGCCGACTTTTCTTCTCATGGGACTTGAGAGCACTTTTATATAATGATTCTAGAGGCCTCAGAGCAGATTTACAAGCCTGTGACCAAGTTGTTATACAGTATAAAAAGTGTGGCATTATCATCGCATTCAGATCGGCACCTGAGGCTTCAGCAGACAGGGAGTTTCTGATGGATCTGAAATTAGCCATGTTGAATTTTATAGTGTTTTTAATGTTTTTTAAAACATGAATTTGGTTCTATAATAATTCCTAGATATTTTACCTGATCAACATTATTAATCTTCTGTCCTTCTATCAGAATTTCAGGATAGTTTTGAGATTTATGACGGTTTGAAAAAAACATAGACAGTTTTGTCGATATTTAAAGTGAGACAAGAGTTTTTTAAGCCAATCAGAAACCTTAGTCATCTCCTGTGACAGTTTTTGAGCAACTTCGTTAACAGTTTTACCATGAGTATATACCACAGTATCATCGGCATACATGATTATTTTAACATTACACACAGACAGGAGGTCATTAATATATAGCATGAACAGCAGGGGGCCAAGAATAGATCCTTGCGGCACACCCACACTGCAAGGTCTGAGGGGAGATATAACATTGTTGACTGCTACACATTGGAGCCTCTCACTGAGGTAAGATTTTATCCAATTTATTGTGTTCATACTGATATGGAAATTTGATAGTTTGCTGATAAGTAAGTCATGGTTAACTGTATCGAAGGCCTTTCGTAAGTCAAGAAAGACCGCACCACTCCTCCACAAGTGAGGATCAACGACTGACGGTGAAGAAGAGAAACTGAAAGTTGTTGAAAGAAATTAGTTTGGGAGTTTTTTAGTGTTTTTCAAATAATAAATAAAATAAATGGGATTAGAAATGACATCGACGGTCGAGTCTTTTGGGCTTTGGCCTGTGCAGTGGAAAATCAACAGAGGGAAGTGTGAGGTGCTTATAAAGTTATTTTCTAACATTTCCAGACACTAATGAGTGAACCAGGCAGAGCGTTTGGTTTGTTAGACTCGTGGCTGTTGTCAGATGGGTTAAAGTGGTGTTAAGCTTCTTCAGTGTGAAGCAAATTGGCGTTTTATGTGGAAGTTAAAAACTTGCCCCCATCACTACACCAGTTTGTTGCCTTGACAGACTCACTGCCACAGTGAGATCTCTGCTGAGGAAACACTGATCTGTGCCGTTTTTTGGCTTCTGACAGAATTCCACCACCTCTAGCAACGGACTTTAACTTCACACATGCCAGAGTTCTTCTTTTATTATATATATTTATTAATACAAAGTTATTCTGTGGTTACTAGAGAGATAACTAAGAGGTAAATAAAACATTTTGTCATACAATATTTGTGGTCTGTTTTAGCCTCTGTACTGATATCAGTTGATATCAGGTACTGGCTTACAGATACTTAAAGCCATAGAATCAGAATCGGTATCGGAACTTGAAAAAGCCGGATCAGTGCATCCCAACCCGAGTCCCCACCCAAAGAGAGAGAGCTACAACATACAATAATAATGGGAAAAGGGAACGGTCAATTAAGGCATACATGTTTAAATAAAATGATTTGAACAATGAAAAAGAAATACATTTATATTGTTTCATATGCATTTTTGTTACCTTAAAAATACCTAAAATAAATGAAAAATACTTAATTTATCAGTTATTGAATTAAATCAAAAGGTTTAACAAAGACAAAACAATATAGTAGTAAATTATATAATTGTGGTGCATTTTTTCTATACCAAAGACCTCTGAAGATCTGCTCATAGAAAAACAAGATACACGTAATAAACCAGAATGAATAAATCTGAAATGAGAGCAGTGGTTTGAGTGTCACAGGCTGTAGACTTCTATTATACTTCAGAAGAGACTGTTGACATGAATATTCACCATGACTCAGCTGCCACTTCACTCTGACTAATGACACACCATAAAATGTTCTGTGGGACTTACACAAATTTCTCATTATTATCAGTGTTGTTACAAGAAATGTTTGAGGATTTGAACTACCAGAAAGCACTTTTCCCATAGGGCCCAATGTAAATGCAAACAGCTGGTGTTCGCCTCTCAGGGACCGACTGCTTTCACACACAGGACTTTGGTGATTTGTAATAAAATTTGGTAATAAAACCAATAATGTAATAACTTGCCAGTAATGTAAGAAAATGTAAGAAAATGTCTGAAAAAATAATGTAATAACCTGATGCCAATAATGTAGTAATAATATTACATTATTGGCTAGTTTAATGAAAAAAATCTTTAAAATGAAATAACTGCAACCACTAATGTGATAATTTCTTCTATATCACTTAATCAAAGATTTATTTATTAAATTAAAAGTGTCACACGACATTAGAATGTGTTGTTACTATTGTCTCTTTCAAACAGCTGTTAAAAGAACTGGTCACAGACACTGAGGAATCAGGATACTTTCAAATACTTTTATCACTGACAACAGTAATCCAGCCTGAATATTCCCTTTCCCATAGAAACTGCAGCTCTCAGTTTATGTTTTGTTGTCATTCTGTGTATATTATGTGTTTTGGCCTGTTGTTCCCTTCATCTGTCTGATTTCTGCAGCTGCTGACCTCTTGTCTGGTGGAGGAGATCCTCTGCTCTGCAGTATTTCGTACATGATCCAGTACCAGCTTTGGCCACAAACTTACATGCAGTTTCTTTAATCCATCCATCCTTCTTCTTCCGCTTATCCGGGGCCGGGTCGTGGGGGCAGCAGTCTAAGCAGGGGCTCCCAAGCTTCCTCCTCCCCAGCCACTTCCTCCAGCTCCTCCGGAGGGACCCCGAGGCGTTCCCAGGCCCAGAGACATAGTCTCTCCAGCGTGTCCTGGGTCTTCCCCGGGGCCTCCTACCTCCCGAGGGAGGCGTCCAGGAGGCATCCGGACCAGATGCCTGAGCCACCTCAGCTGCTCCTCTCGACGTGGAGGAGCAGCGACTCTACTCCGAGCTCCTCCTGTGTGACCGAGCTCCTCACCCTATCTCTAAGGGAGCGCCCGGCCACTCTGCGAAGGAAACTCATTTCGGCCGCTTGTATCCGCGATCTCGTCCTTTCGGTCATTACCCAGAGCTCATGACCATAGGTGAGGGGAGGAACGTAGATTGACCGGTAAATCGAGAGCTTCGCCTTTCGGCTCAGCTCCCTCTTCACCACAACGGTCCGATACAGTGACTGCATCACTGCCGACGCTGCACCGATCCGCCTGTCAATCTCACGCTCCATCCTCCCCTCACTCGTGAACAAGACCCCGAGATACTTGAACTCCTCCACTTGAGGCAGAGACTCCCCACCCACCCGGAGAGGGCAATCCGCCTTTTTCTGGTCCAGAACCATGGCCTCAGATTTGGAACAGCTGATTCTCATCCCGGCCGCTTCACACTCGGCTGCAAACCGCCCCAGTGCTGCAGGTCCTGGTTCGATGAAGCCAACAGGACAACATCATCCGCAAAAAGCAGCGATGAAATCCTGTGGTCCCCGAACTAGATACAATTCATAAATACAATGAACAGAACCGGTGTTTGATGTACATGCTCTTGGTCGGTTGCATCTGTAACAAAGAAAATTTCCCCTCGGGGATGAATAAAAGTAATTCTGATTCTGATTCTGATTCTGACAAAGGGCAGCCCTGGCGGAGTCCAACACGCACCGGGAACAGGTCTGACTTACTGCCGGCAATGTGAACACAGCTCCTGCTCCGGTCATACAGGGACCGGACAGCCCTTAACAAAAGGCCCCGGACCCCATACTCCCGGAGCACCCCCCACAGGGCACCACGAGGGACACGGTCGAATGCCTTCTCCAGGTCCACAAAGCACATGTGGACTGGTTGGGCAAACTCCCACGAACCCTCGAGCACCCGATGGAGGGTGTAGAGCTGGTCCAGTGTTCCACGACCAGGCCGAAAACCACACTGCTCCTCTTGAATCCGAGGTTCGACTATCGGCCGGACTCTCCTCTCCAGTACCCTGGCACAGACTTTACCGGGGAGGCTGAGGAGTGTGATTCCCCTGTAGTTGGAACACACCCTCCGGTCCCCCTTCTTATACAGAGGAACCACCACCCCGGTCTGCCAGTCCAGAGGTACTGTTCCCGACCGCCACGCGATGTTGTAGAGACGTGTCAGCCAAGACAGCCCCACAACACCCAGAGACTTAAGGTACTCAGGACGGATCTCATCCACCCCCGGAGCCTTGCCACCGAGGAGCTTTCCGACCACCTCAGTGACTTCGGCCAGGGTGATGGATGAGTCCGCCTCTGGGTCCCCAGCCTCGGCCTCCTCTTCGGAGGACGTGACGGTGGGATTGAGGAGATCCCCAAAGTATTCCTTCCACCGCCCGGCAACATCCCCAGTTGAGGTCAGCAGCTCTTCCCCCGCACTGTAAACAGTGTTGGTGGAGCACCGCTTCCCCCTCCTGAGGCGCCGGACGGTTTGCCAGGATTTCTTTGGGGCCGTCCGATAGTCCTCCTCCATGGCCTCCCCGAACTCCTCCCAAACCCGAGTTTTTGCCTCTGCAACCGTCCAGGCTGCAGCACGCTTGGCCCGACGGTACCCGTCAGCTGCCTCAGGAGTCCCCCGAGCCAGCAAGGCCCGGTAGGACTCCTTCTTCAGCTTGACGGCATCCCTTACTTCCGGTGTCCACCACTGGGTTCAGGGATTGCCGCCGCGACAGGCACTGCAGACCTTACGGCCACAGCTACGAGCAGCCGCGTCGACAATGGAGGCCGAGAACAAAGCCCACTCGGGCTCCATGTCCCCAGCCTCCCCCGGGATCCGGGAGAAGCTCCCAGAGGTGTAAATTGAAGGCCGCACCGACAGAGGGTTCCGCCAGACGTTCCCAACAGACCCTCACGATACGCTTGGGCCTGCCAGGTCTTTCCGGCTTCCTCCTCCGCCAGCAGACCCAACTCACCACCAGGTGGTGATCAGTTGACAGCTCTGCCCCTCTCTTCACCCGAGTGTCCAAGACACACGGCCGGAGGTCAGATGACACGACAACAAAGTCGATCATCGACCTCCGGCCTAGGGAGTCCTGGTGCCACGTGCACCGATGGACCCCCTTGTGCTCCAACATGGTGTTCGTTATGGACAAACTGTGACTAGCACAGAAGTCCAATAACAGAACACCGCTCGGGTTCAGATCGGGGAGGCCGTTCCTCCCAATCACCCCTCTCCAAGTGTCAAGTGTGCGTGGAGGTGAGGCCGACTATATCTAGCCGGTAACGCTCGACCTCCTGCACAAGCTCAGCCTCCTTCCTCCCCAGCGAGGTGACATTCCATGTCCCCAGAGCTAGTCTCCATGTCCAGAGATCCGGTCGCCGAGGCCCCCGCCTTCGACTGCCGCCCAGATCTCTCCGCACCCGACCCCTATGGCTCCTCTCACGGATGGTGGGCGGCCCCACGTCGCTCCTTCGGGCTGAGCCCGGCCGGGCCCCGTGGGAAAAGGCCCGGTCACCAGGCGCTCGCCGGCGTGCACCCACCCCAGGCCTGGCTCCAGGGTGGGGCCCCGGTGTCACCATTCTGGGCGATGTAACTGGCCTTTGAATTTTGCTCGTCATAGGGGTCTTCTGAACCGCTCTTCGTCTGACCCGTCCCCCTGGACCTGTTTGCCTTGGGTGACCCTACCAGGGGCATAAAGCCCCCGACAACACAGCTCCTGGGATCATTCGGGTGCTCAAGCCCCTCCACCACGTTAAGGTGGCGGTTTGAGGAGGGAACCTCTTAACCTCTTAATCCTTTAAGATTTATTAATTGAATTTAAAGTGTCACTTTGAGATATATTGTTACTTTTGTCTCTTTCACAGAGCTGCTTAACCCTGTAAAGCCCACACCATTAAATAATTGGCAGAAAATTCCAATTCTTTGAACTTGGAGCCTTTATTGGTCCCTCTAAACAAACAAACAAAAAAATTCAAATATCATTTTCCATATATTATTATTTATGGCAATCTTGTATTGTCACTGGAGCACCCTCTAATCAGTGAATCACACCCACTGTTGGATTATTTGTGCACTGCATGTATCTGATTGTATACATCAGGTTTTTCAGGGAAAAAAATGTCACACTGCTCATGTGGAGGGCATGTATCAAATATGATACGTTTGGCGTTATAGGGTTAAATACCTGATCACTTACACACAGGACTTACACTTTCTCTTCGTATGTTTCTACAGTTTCTACTGTTATACATGTACATGTTTGCATATTCAAATTATTACCCACAGAGTAAAGAGTACAATGAAATCTAAATGTGAGTATTCTTAAATAATGAAAACCTGGCATCAGGTTATTACATTACTGTTTCAGACATTTTTTTTACATTTTCTTACATTACTGATAAAGTTATTACATTATTGGCTTTATTACATAAAAAAAATTATTACATTATAGGCAGTTATTACATTATTGGCCATTATTACATTATCGGCTGCTCCAGACCTATTTTCAGCTCATAAACTTTACCTCAAACATGTCAGCTCAACATTGTTCAGTCGTCTGAAAAACTGCTCAGTAAACTTTAGCTCTGGTGCTCTTCCTCTTCTCAAGCTTCTCAAGTGGAAACATGCTGTTGAGGTCGGCCCATTCTCTCAAAAAACATGACTGAACCTTGGGGCTGCATACTTCATATAATACAACAACTCACCCTTATGTAAGAGATAACAGGGGACTACGGTTGGGAAAATATCTGAAATATCTTACTTCTCATAGGCTGCAATGACTAAACCTATCACCAGAACTAGATCCAAAAAAACAACAACAACAACATCTGAGAAGATATTGATACTAAAAAAAACACCTTTCCTGAATGTCTTTAGAATGATCTTGAGCTGTATCAAAACAAGTATAAGAGCACATAGACTAGTGTACACCCATGGAGCACTGAGGATCACACACATATACGAACACATGGGAAGAGAAGATAAATTATTAGTTTCTTATTATCATTGTGGTATAAAAATGGTATTGAGTATATAGTCTATAATTCCATTGTTTAGCATCATGGCAACACCACAGATGACATGTCAAATGTCCATGTCCATACACATCTATTTATATATCTGTGCCTTAAGTTATTTTTGCCACTTTAATTAGTTTGAATTGTACTTGTCGTTCTTTATTATGACGCTGTGATGTGTGAGCGCCCCTCGTGGATCCATAAAGTTTGAATAAGTCTAAGTCGTAGTGAAGTGGGTCAGAGAGGTGCTGATGTGAGCTGAGACGTGTGTGTGTGAAGGGGAGAAGGATATGTGTGTGTGTCTGGAAAGGAAGGGGGTATGACGTATGTGTGTGTGTGTGTGAAAGAGTGGGAAAGGGTGGGAGTGTGGGGGGTACATGCTGACGTCTATGTGTGTGTGTGAGCATGAGTGTGTGTGGGTGTGTGAGTGTGTGGGTGTGTGGTGAGGGATGGGGGGTCTAACAGCAGGCCTCTAATTAAAAAGGCCTCACAGATGGGTGCCACAGGAGGACTTTAAAACCTCACACTCGGCTGGAGGGACACAGAGAGACGGAGGTGGGGAGAGAAGGAGAGGAAAGAGGGAGAGAAAATGTGTAAAGCAGCAACGTCTTCATGGACAAAAAAACAGAAAAGTCACATTAAAAAGTTGGGTGATGGTAATAGCGCCGCGTGTAACCATTATTCCTCTATAGTTTTTATACAGAGGCGTGTCAGTCTGGTCCCCTCTCCATGGATGGAGTCTGAACAGTTTCACTATCATGCCACTATCCTTGGCATTTGTTTTAGAGTCTATACTGCAGATAACAAATAACAATTACTCCATTATTCAACACTGATTTTATTTGTAGTGATAATTCCTGTATACACAGTGGAGCTGTGCACACGGCACACATGTCACTGTGCCGCTTTGTGCTTCTAATTTTACTTAGAAATGATTTGAGTTTCAGAGGTGTGCGCAGTCCCGTTACTAGGAAAAGTCATTACTTAAGGTGTTTCAGTTCACTGCTCGTCTAATGTCTACAGTCCTAAACGGACAGACTAACCTGAATGCACAAAGTCACATACAATTCAGATCAATGGATTTTTGTACAACTCAAAATCTCTCAGGGCTTAAGAAGATCATTGATTTTCCCAACAGTGAAGCAGGTATTGTCAGTAACACACAAGCACTGACCAACAATCCGAGAAAACAGGCGTATGGAGAAGTGTCCCGGAGCGCCCCCTGTCCTTCACAGCAGTCATTTATTTGTCACATTTCATAAACAGACAGAAGTGTTGCTTAATAGAAAAAAAGTAATAATAATAATAAAAATGTGAGGTGAGTAATAATCCTGAGGACAAAAGTGTCCTGAGGTCTCCTCTGTGTCCCGCAGCATCACAGCAGCCTCCAGTGGGAACATAACATAACATAACATAACAGACATAAGATAACATAACATAACATAACATAACAGACATAACATAACATAACATAAGATAACATAAGACAGAACATAACATAAGATAACATAACATAAGATAACATAACAGACATAACATAACATAACATAAGATAACATAACAGACATAACATAACATAACATAAGATAACATAACAGACATAACATAACATAACATAAGATAACATAACATAACATAACATAACAGACATAACATAACATAAGATAACATAACATAACATAAGATAACATAACATAACATAACATAAGATAACATAACATAACATAAGATAACATAACATAACATAACATAAGATAACATAACATAACATAAGATAACATAACATAACATAACATACATAACATAACATAACATAACATAAGATAACATAACATAACATAACATAACATAACATAACATAACATAACATAAGATAACATAATATAACATAACATAACAAACATAACATAACATAAGATAACATAAGACATAACATAACATAAGATAACATAACATAACATAAGATAACATAACATAACAGACATAACATAACATAACATAAGATAACATAACATAACAGACATAACATAACATAAGATAACATAACATAACAGACATAACATAACATAACATAACATAACATAACATAACATAACATAACATAACATAACAGACATAACATAACATAACATAAGATAACATAACATAACATAACATAAGATAACATAACATAACATAACATAAGATAACATAACATAAGATAACATAACATAACATAACATAACAGACATAACATAACATAACATAAGATAACATAACATAACATAAGATAACATAACATAAGATAACATAACATAACAGACATAACATAACATAAGATAACATAACATAACAGACATAACATAACATAACATAACATAAGATAACATAACATAAGATAACATAACATAACATAACAGACATAACATAACATAACATAAGATAACATAACATAACATAAGATAACATAACATAACATAAGATAACATAACATAAGATAACATAACATAAGATAACATAACATAACATAAGATAACATAACATAACATAACAGACATAACATAACATAACATAAGATAACATAACATAACATAACATAACATAAGATAACATAACATAACATAACATAACATAACATAACATAACAGACATAACATAACATAACATAAGATAACATAACATAACATAAGATAACATAACATAACATAAGATAATATAATAAGTAGATACAACTCCATTTGCTTCATATTTAAGATCATTATATTAAAGATTTTGCAAGCACATTTTCCAGTTTATTTTCCACTTGGCCATTTAAAAAAAATTCTATTTCCAGATCGGAATTATGACATCACACCAGGGAATTCAATGATTGTTACCCAGCAACAATATTGTGTCCACAAACTCCTCTGATGTATGCATACATTATTATTTATTAAATACAAATATTATTTCAACACAATTAAGGTGTTTTCTCGTGTTATCTTGAGTATCAGTAAAAAAAAAGTTTAATATGTGCCTAATTTTATTTTTTATTTTTTATTTCTCCCTTCAATGTTTTAGACTCTCTACTTTCTGTAATTTTTCAACATATTTTTCAACTTTTTTATTTTTATTTTTGCAAATTTTTTGGTGTAAAACTATAATTTATATTTCCCACCACATTAAGTTAAAATTTGAGAACTCTAAAAGCTCCCATACGCATTTTAAAACACTCCACTGTGGGGGCAGTTGAACCGTGGGGGGGCAGAATGGTCCAGAGCTTAGGGCTGACCACAGACAAGGACCTGCCTTACTAAACAATACAGTCCTGATTCACAGCGCAGTCGATTAGTCACGATTCCTCAGATTAACAGTTGCAGCTCTATAGTCCACTTTAAGAATAAAATATGTACTGGATGAAAAAGATGTGTGTGCAGTCCCGTTACTAGGAAAAGTCATTACTTAAGGTGTTTCAGTTCACTGCTCGTCTAATGTCTACAGTCCTAAACGGACAGACTAACCTGAATGCACAAAGTCACATACAATTCAGATCAATGGATTTTTGTACAACTCAAAATCTCTCAGGGCTTAAGAAGATCATTGATTTTCCCAACAGTGAAGCAGGTATTGTCAGTAACACACAAGCACTGACCAACAATCCGAGAAACCAGGCATATGGAGAAGTGTCCCGGAGCGCCCTCTGTCCTTCACAGCAGTCATTTATTTGTCACATTTCATAAACAGACAGAAGTGTTGCTTAATAGAAAAAAAGTAATAATAATAATAAAAATGTGAGGTGAGTAATAATCCTGAGGACAAAAGTGTCCTGAGGTCTCCTCTGTGTCCCGCAGCATCACAGCAGCCTCCAGTGGGAACATAACATAACATAACATAACAGACATAAGATAACATAACATAACATAACAGACATAACATAACATAACATAAGATAACATAAGACATAACATAACATAAGATAACATAACATAAGATAACATAACATAACAGACATAACATAACATAAGATAACATAACAGACGTAACATAACATAACATAAGATAAGATAACATAACATAACATAACATAACAGACATAACATAACATAAGATAACATAACATAACATAAGATAACATAACATAACATAAGATAACATAACATAACATAAGATAACATAACATAACATAACATACATAACATAACATAACATAACATAACATAAGATAACATAACATAACATAACATAACATAAGATAACATAATATAACATAACATAACAAACATAACATAACATAAGATAACATAAGACATAACATAACATAAGATAACATAACATAACATAAGATAACATAACATAACAGACATAACATAACATAACATAACATAAGATAACATAACATAACAGACATAACATAACATAACATAAGATAACATAACATAACAGACATAACATAACATAACATAACATAACATAACAGACATAACATAACATAACATAAGATAACATAACATAACATAACATAAGATAACATAACATAAGATAACATAACATAAGATAACATAACATAACATAACAGACATAACATAACATAACATAAGATAACATAACATAACATAAGATAACATAACATAAGATAACATAACATAACAGACATAACATAACATAAGATAACATAACATAACAGACATAACATAACATAACATAACATAAGATAACATAACATAACATAAGATAACATAACATAACAGACATAACATCACATAACATAAGATAACATAACATAACATAACATAACATAACATAACATAAGATAACATAACATAAGATAACATAACATAACATAACAGACATAACATAACATAACATAAGATAACATAACATAACATAAGATAACATAACATAAGATAACATAACATAACAGACATAACATAACATAAGATAACATAACATAACAGACATAACATAACATAACATAACATAACATAAGATAACATAACATAACATAAGATAACATAACATAACATAACAGACATAACATCACATAACATAAGATAACATAACATAACATAAGATAACATAACATAACATAACATAACATAAGATAACATAACATAACATAAGATAACATAACATAAGATAACATAACATAACATAAGATAACATAACATAACATAACAGACATAACATAACATAACATAAGATAACATAACATAACATAACATAAGATAACATAACATAACATAACATAACAGACATAACATAACATAACATAACATAAGATAACATAACATAACATAAGATAACATAACATAACATAAGATAACATAACATAACATAACAGACATAACATAACATAACATAAGATAACATAACATAACATAATATAATATAATAAGTAGATACAACTCCATTTGCTTCATATTTAAGATCATTATATTAAAGATTTTGCAAGCACATTTTCCAGTTTATTTTCCACTTGGCCATTTAAAAAAAATTCTATTTCCAGATCGGAATTATGACATCACACCAGGGAATTCAATGATTGTTACCCAGCAACAATATTGTGTCCACAAACTCCTCTGATGTATGCATACATTATTATTTATTAAATACAAATATTATTTCAACACAATTAAGGTGTTTTCTCATGTTATCTTGAGTATCAGTAAAAAAAAAGTTTAATATGTGCCTAATTTTATTTTTTATTTTTTATTTCTCCCTTCAATGTTTTAGACTCTCTACTTTCTGTAATTTTTCAACATATTTTTCAACTTTTTTATTTTTATTTTTGCAAATTTTTGGTGTAAAACTATAATTTATATTTCCCACCACATTAAGTTAAAATTTGAGAACTCTAAAAGCTCCCATCGCATTTTAAAACACTCCACTGTGGGGGCAGTTGAACCGTGGGGGGCAGAATGGTCCCAGAGCTTAGGAGCTGACCACAGACAAGGACCTGCCTTACTAAACAATACAGTCCTGATTCACAGCGCAGTCGATTAGTCACGATTCCTCAGATTAACAGTTGCAGCTCTATAGTGCACTTTAAGAATAAAATATGTACTGGATGAAAAAGATGTGTGTGCAGTCCCGTTACTAGGAAAAGTCATTACTTAAGGTGTTTCAGTTCACTGCTCGTCTAATGTCTACAGTCCTAAACGGACAGACTAACCTGAATGCACAAAGTCACATACAATTCAGATCAATGGATTTTTGTACAACTCAAAATCTCTCAGGGCTTAAGAAGATCATTGATTTTCCCAACAGTGAAGCAGGTATTGTCAGTAACACACAAGCACTGACCAACAATCCGAGAAACCAGGCATATGGAGAAGTGTCCCGGAGCGCCCTCTGTCCTTCACAGCAGTCATTTATTTGTCACATTTCATAAACAGACAGAAGTGTTGCTTAATAGAAAAAAAGTAATAATAATAATAAAAATGTGAGGTGAGTAATAATCCTGAGGACAAAAGTGTCCTGAGGTCTCCTCTGTGTCCCGCAGCATCACAGCAGCCTCCAGTGGGAACATAACATAACATAACATAACAGACATAAGATAACATAACATAACATAACATAACAGACATAACATAACATAACATAAGATAACATAAGACATAACATAACATAAGATAACATAACATAAGATAACATAACATAACAGACATAACATAACATAAGATAACATAACAGACATAACATAACATAACATAAGATAACATAACATAACATAACAGACATAACATAACATAAGATAACATAACATAACATAAGATAACATAACATAACATAAGATAACATAACATAACATAAGATAACATAACATAACATAACATAAGATAACATAAGATAACATAACATAACATACATAACATAACATAACATAACATAAGATAACATAACATAACATAACATAACATAACATAAGATAACATAATATAACATAACATAACAAACATAACATAACATAAGATAACATAAGACATAACATAACATAAGATAACATAACATAACATAAGATAACATAACATAACAGACATAACATAACATAACATAACATAACATAAGATAACATAACATAACAGACATAACATAACATAACATAAGATAACATAACATAACATAACAGACATAACATAACATAACATAACATAACATAACATAACATAACAGACATAACATAACATAACATAAGATAACATAACATAACATAACATAAGATAACATAACATAAGATAACATAACATAAGATAACATAACATAACATAACAGACATAACATAACATAACATAAGATAACATAACATAACATAAGATAACATAACATAAGATAACATAACATAACAGACATAACATAACATAAGATAACATAACATAACAGACATAACATAACATAACATAACATAACATAACATAAGATAACATAACATAACATAACAGACATAACATCACATAACATAAGATAACATAACATAACATAAGATAACATAACATAACATAACATAACATAAGATAACATAACATAACATAACATAACATAACATAAGATAACATAACATAACATAACATAACAGACATAACATAACATAACATAAGATAACATAACATAACATAAGATAACATAACATAACATAACATAACATAACAGACATAACATAACATAACATAACATAAGATAACATAACATAACATAAGATAACATAACATAACATAAGATAACATAACATAACATAACAGACATAACATAACATAACATAAGATAACATAACATAACATAATATAATATAATAAGTAGATACAACTCCATTTGCTTCATATTTAAGATCATTATATTAAAGATTTTGCAAGCACATTTTCCAGTTTATTTTCCACTTGGCCATTTAAAAAAAATTCTATTTCCAGATCGGAATTATGACATCACACCAGGGAATTCAATGATTGTTACCCAGCAACAATATTGTGTCCACAAACTCCTCTGATGTATGCATACATTATTATTTATTAAATACAAATATTATTTCAACACAATTAAGGTGTTTTCTCATGTTATCTTGAGTATCAGTAAAAAAAAAGTTTAATATGTGCCTAATTTTATTTTTTATTTTTTATTTCTCCCTTCAATGTTTTAGACTCTCTACTTTCTGTAATTTTTCAACATATTTTTCAACTTTTTATTTTTATTTTGCAAATTTTTGGTGTAAAACAATAATTTATATTACCAAACACATTAAGTTAAAATTTGAGAACTCTAAAAGCTCCCATCGCATTTTAAAACACTCCACTGTGGGGGCAGTTGAACCGTGGGGGGGCAGAATGGTCCAGAGCTTAGGGCTGACCACAGACAAGGACCTGCCTTACTAAACAATACAGTCCTGATTCACAGCGCAGTCGATTAGTCACGATTCCTCAGATTAACAGTTGCAGCTCTATAGTCCACTTTAAGAATAAAATATGTACTGGATGAAAAAGATGTGTGTGCAGTCCCGTTACTAGGAAAAGTCATTACTTAAGGTGTTTCAGTTCACTGCTCGTCTAATGTCTACAGTCCTAAACGGACAGACTAACCTGAATGCACAAAGTCACATACAATTCAGATCAATGGATTTTTGTACAACTCAAAATCTCTCAGGGCTTAAGAAGATCATTGATTTTCCCAACAGTGAAGGAGGTATTGTCAGTAACACACAAGCACTGACCAACAATCCGAGAAACCAGGCATATGGAGAAGTGTCCCGGAGCTCCCTCTGTCCTTCACAGCAGTCATTTATTTGTCACATTTCATAAACAGACAGAAGTGTTGCTTAATAGAAAAAAAGTAATAATAATAATAAAAATGTGAGGTGAGTAATAATCCTGAGGACAAAAGTGTCCTGAGGTCTCCTCTGTGTCCCGCAGCATCACAGCAGCCTCCAGTGGGAACATAACATAACATAACATAACAGACATAAGATAACATAACATAACATAACATAACAGACATAACATAACATAACATAAGATAACATAAGACATAACATAACATAAGATAACATAAGACATAACATAACATAAGATAACATAACATAAGATAACATAACATAACAGACATAACATAACATAAGATAACATAACAGACATAACATAACATAACATAAGATAACATAACATAACATAACAGACATAACATAACATAAGATAACATAACATAACATAAGATAACATAACATAACATAAGATAACATAACATAACATAAGATAACATAACATAACATAAGATAACATAACATAACATAAGATAACATAACATAACATAACATACATAACATAACATAACATAACATAAGATAACATAACATAACATAACATAAGATAACATAATATAACATAACATAACAAACATAACATAACATAAGATAACATAAGACATAACATAACATAAGATAACATAACATAACATAAGATAACATAACATAACAGACATAACATAACATAACATAACATAAGATAACATAACATAACAGACATAACATAACATAACATAACATAACAGACATAACATAACATAACATAACATAACATAACATAACAGACATAACATAACATAACATAAGATAACATAACATAACATAACATAAGATAACATAACATAACATAAGATAACATAACATAAGATAACATAACATAACATAACAGACATAACATAACATAACATAAGATAACATAACATAACATAACATAAGATAACATAACATAACAGACATAACATAACATAAGATAACATAACATAACAGACATAACATAACATAACATAACATAACATAAGATAACATAACATAACATAAGATAACATAACATAACATAACAGACATAACATAACATAACATAAGATAACATAACATAACATAAGATAACATAACATAACATAACATAACATAACATAAGATAACATAACATAACATAAGATAACATAACATAACATAACATAACAGACATAACATAACATAAGATAACATAACATAACATAACATAACATAACATAAGATAACATAACATAACATAACATAACAGACATAACATAACATAACATAACATAAGATAACATAACATAACATAAGATAACATAACATAACATAAGATAACATAACATAACATAACAGACATAACATAACATAACATAAGATAACATAACATAACATAAGATAACATAACATAACATAACATAACAGACATAACATAACATAAGATAACATAACATAACATAACATAACATAACATAACATAAGATAACATAACATAACATAACATAACATAACAGACATAACATAACATAACATAACATAAGATAACATAACATAACATAAGATAACATAACATAACATAAGATAACATAACATAACATAACAGACATAACATAACATAACATAAGATAACATAACATAACATAACATAACATAAGATAACATAACATAACATAACATAACATAACATAACATAACAGACATAACATAACATAACATAAGATAACATAACATAACATAAGATAACATAACATAACATAAGATAATATAATAAGTAGATACAACTCCATTTGCTTCATATTTAAGATCATTATATTAAAGATTTTGCAAGCACATTTTCCAGTTTATTTTCCACTTGGCCATTTAAAAAAAATTCTATTTCCAGATCGGAATTATGACATCACACCAGGGAATTCAATGATTGTTACCCAGCAACAATATTGTGTCCACAAACTCCTCTGATGTATGCATACATTATTATTTATTAAATACAAATATTATTTCAACACAATTAAGGTGTTTTCTCGTGTTATCTTGGTATCAGTAAAAAAAAGTTTAATATGTGCTAATTTTATTTTTATTTTTATTTCTCCTTCAATGTTTTAGACTCTCTACTTTCTGTAATTTTCAACATATTTTTCAACTTTTTTATTTTTATTTTTGCAAATTTTTTGGTGTAAAACTATAATTTATATTTCCCACCACATTAAGTTAAAATTTGAGAACTCTAAAAGCTCCCATACGCATTTTAAAACACTCCACTGTGGGGGCAGTTGAACCGTGGGGGGGCAGAATGGTCCAGAGCTTAGGGCTGACCACAGACAAGGACCTGCCTTACTAAACAATACAGTCCTGATTCACAGCGCAGTCGATTAGTCACGATTCCTCAGATTAACAGTTGCAGCTCTATAGTCCACTTTAAGAATAAAATATGTACTGGATGAAAAAGATGTGTGTGCAGTCCCGTTACTAGGAAAAGTCATTGCCAAGGTGTTTCAGTTCACTGCTCGTCTAATGTCTACAGTCCTAAACGGACAGACTAACCTGAATGCACAAAGTCACATACAATTCAGATCAATGGATTTTTGTACAACTCAAAATCTCTCAGGGCTTAAGAAGATCATTGATTTTCCCAACAGTGAAGCAGGTATTGTCAGTAACACACAAGCACTGACCAACAATCCGAGAAACCAGGCATATGGAGAAGTGTCCCGGAGCTCCCCCTGTCCTTCACAGCAGTCATTTATTTGTCACATTTCATAAACAGACAGAAGTGTTGCTTAATAGAAAAAAAGTAATAATAATAATAAAAATGTGAGGTGAGTAATAATCCTGAGGACAAAAGTGTCCTGAGGTCTCCTCTGTGTCCCGCAGCATCACAGCAGCCTCCAGTGGGAACATAACATAACATAACATAACAGACATAAGATAACATAACATAACATAACATAACAGACATAACATAACATAACATAAGATAACATAAGACATAACATAAGATAACATAAGACATAACATAACATAAGATAACATAACATAAGATAACATAACATAACAGACATAACATAACATAAGATAACATAACAGACATAACATAACATAACATAAGATAACATAACATAACATAACATAACAGACATAACATAACATAAGATAACATAACATAACATAAGATAACATAACATAACATAAGATAACATAACATAACATAAGATAACATAACATAACATAAGATAACATAACATAACATAAGATAACATAACATAACATACATAACATAACATAACATAAGATAACATAACATAACATAACATAACATAAGATAACATAATATAACATAACATAACAAACATAACATAACATAAGATAACATAAGACATAACATAACATAAGATAACATAACATAACATAAGATAACATAACATAACAGACATAACATAACATAAGATAACATAACATAACAGACATAACATAACATAACATAACAGACATAACATAACATAACATAACATAACATAACAGACATAACATAACATAACATAAGATAACATAACATAACATAACATAAGATAACATAACATAACATAAGATAACATAACATAAGATAACATAACATAACATAACAGACATAACATAACATAACATAAGATAACATAACATAACATAACATAAGATAACATAACATAACAGACATAACATAACATAAGATAACATAACATAACAGACATAACATAACATAACATAACATAACATAAGATAACATAACATAACATAAGATAACATAACATAACATAACAGACATAACATAACATAACATAAGATAACATAACATAACATAAGATAACATAACATAACATAACATAACATAAGATAACATAACATAACATAAGATAACATAACATAACATAAGATAACATAAGATAACATAACATAACATAACATAACAGACATAACATAACATAACATAAGATAACATAACATAACATAACATAACATAACATAACATAAGATAACATAACATAACATAACATAACAGACATAACATAACATAACATAACATAAGATAACATAACATAACATAAGATAACATAACATAACATAAGATAACATAACATAACATAACAGACATAACATAACATAACATAACATAAGATAACATAACATAACATAATATAATATAATAAGTAGATACAACTCCATTTGCTTCATATTTAAGATCATTATATTAAAGATTTTGCAAGCACATTTTCCAGTTTATTTTCCACTTGGCCATTTAAAAATAATTCTATTTCCAGATCGGAATTATGACATCACACCAGGGAATTCAATGATTGTTACCCAGCAACAATATTGTGTCCACAAACTCCTCTGATGTATGCATACATTATTATTTATTAAATACAAATATTATTTCAACACAATTAAGGTGTTTTCTCGTGTTATCTTGAGTATCAGTAAAAAAAAAGTTTAATATGTGCCTAATTTTATTTTTTATTTTTTATTTCTCCCTTCAATGTTTTAGACTCTCTACTTTCTGTAATTTTTCAACATATTTTTCAACTTTTTTATTTTTATTTTTGCAAATTTTTTGGTGTAAAACTATAATTTATATTTCCCACCACATTAAGTTAAAATTTGAGAACTCTAAAAGCTCCCATACGCATTTTAAAACACTCCACTGTGGGGGCAGTTGAACCGTGGGGGGGCAGAATGGTCCAGAGCTTAGGGCTGACCACAGACAAGGACCTGCCTTACTAAACAATACAGTCCTGATTCACAGCGCAGTCGATTAGTCACGATTCCTCAGATTAACAGTTGCAGCTCTATAGTGCACTTTAAGAATAAAATATGTACTGGATGAAAAAGATGTGTGTGCAGTCCCGTTACTAGGAAAAGTCATTACTTAAGGTGTTTCAGTTCACTGCTCGTCTAATGTCTACAGTCCTAAACGGACAGACTAACCTGAATGCACAAAGTCACATACAATTCAGATCAATGGATTTTTGTACAACTCAAAATCTCTCAGGGCTTAAGAAGATCATTGATTTTCCCAACAGTGAAGGAGGTATTGTCAGTAACACACAAGCACTGACCAACAATCCGAGAAACCAGGCATATGGAGAAGTGTCCCGGAGCGCCCTCTGTCCTTCACAGCAGTCATTTATTTGTCACATTTCATAAACAGACAGAAGTGTTGCTTAATAGAAAAAAAGTAATAATAATAATAAAAATGTGAGGTGAGTAATAATCCTGAGGACAAAAGTGTCCTGAGGTCTCCTCTGTGTCCCGCAGCATCACAGCAGCCTCCAGTGGGAACATAACATAACATAACATAACAGACATAAGATAACATAACATAAGATAACATAACAGACATAACATAACATAACATAAGATAACATAAGACATAACATAACATAAGATAACATAACATAAGATAACATAACATAACAGACATAACATAACATAAGATAACATAACAGACATAACATAACATAACATAAGATAACATAACATAACATAACATAACAGACATAACATAACATAACATAACATAAGATAACATAACATAACATAAGATAACATAACATAACATAAGATAACATAACATAACATAACATACATAACATAACATAACATAACATAACATAACATAAGATAACATAACATAACATAACATAACATAAGATAACATAATATAACATAACATAACAAACATAACATAACATAAGATAACATAAGACATAACATAACATAAGATAACATAACATAACATAAGATAACATAACATAACAGACATAACATAACATAACATAACATAAGATAACATAACATAACAGACATAACATAACATAACATAAGATAACATAACATAACAGACATAACATAACATAACATAACATAACATAACATAACAGACATAACATAACATAAGATAACATAACATAACATAACATAAGATAACATAACATAACATAAGATAACATAACATAAGATAACATAACATAACATAACAGACATAACATAACATAACATAAGATAACATAACATAACATAAGATAACATAACATAAGATAACATAACATAACAGACATAACATAACATAAGATAACATAACATAACAGACATAACATAACATAACATAACATAACATAAGATAACATAACATAACATAAGATAACATAACATAACATAACAGACATAACATAACATAAGATAACATAACATAACATAAGATAACATAACATAACATAACATAACATAAGATAACATAACATAACATAAGATAACATAACATAACATAAGATAACATAACATAACATAAGATAACATAACATAACATAACATAACATAACAGACATAACATAACATAACATAAGATAACATAACATAACATAACATAACATAAGATAACATAACATAACATAACAGACATAACATAACATAACATAACATAAGATAACATAACATAACATAAGATAACATAACATAACATAAGATAACATAACATAACATAACAGACATAACATAACATAACATAAGATAACATAACATAACATAATATAATATAATAAGTAGATACAACTCCATTTGCTTCATATTTAAGATCATTATATTAAAGATTTTGCAAGCACATTTTCCAGTTTATTTTCCACTTGGCCATTTAAAAAAAATTCTATTTCCAGATCGGAATTATGACATCACACCAGGGAATTCAATGATTGTTACCCAGCAACAATATTGTGTCCACAAACTCCTCTGATGTATGCATACATTATTATTTATTAAATACAAATATTATTTCAACACAATTAAGGTGTTTTCTCGTGTTATCTTGAGTATCAGTAAAAAAAAAGTTTAATATGTGCCTAATTTTATTTTTTATTTTTTATTTCTCCCTTCAATGTTTTAGACTCTCTACTTTCTGTAATTTTTCAACATATTTTTCAACTTTTTTATTTTTATTTTTGCAAATTTTTTGGTGTAAAACTATAATTTATATTTCCCACCACATTAAGTTAAAATTTGAGAACTCTAAAAGCTCCCATACGCATTTTAAAACACTCCACTGTGGGGGCAGTTGAACCGTGGGGGGGCAGAATGGTCCAGAGCTTAGGGCTGACCACAGACAAGGACCTGCCTTACTAAACAATACAGTCCTGATTCACAGCGCAGTCGATTAGTCACGATTCCTCAGATTAACAGTTGCAGCTCTATAGTGCACTTTAAGAATAAAATATGTACTGGATGAAAAAGATGTGTGTGCAGTCCCGTTACTAGGAAAAGTCATTACTTAAGGTGTTTCAGTTCACTGCTCGTCTAATGTCTACAGTCCTAAACGGACAGACTAACCTGAATGCACAAAGTCACATACAATTCAGATCAATGGATTTTTGTACAACTCAAAATCTCTCAGGGCTTAAGAAGATCATTGATTTTCCCAACAGTGAAGTAGGTATTGTCAGTAACACACAAGCACTGACCAACAATCCGAGAAACCAGGCATATGGAGAAGTGTCCCGGAGCGCCCTCTGTCCTTCACAGCAGTCATTTATTTGTCACATTTCATAAACAGACAGAAGTGTTGCTTAATAGAAAAAAAGTAATAATAATAATAAAAATGTGAGGTGAGTAATAATCCTGAGGACAAAAGTGTCCTGAGGTCTCCTCTGTGTCCCGCAGCATCACAGCAGCCTCCAGTGGGAACATAACATAACATAACATAACAGACATAAGATAACATAACATAACATAACAGACATAACATAACATAACATAAGATAACATAAGACATAACATAACATAAGATAACATAACATAACATAAGATAACATAAGATAACATAACATAACATAACATAACAGACATAACATAACATAAGATAACATAAGACATAACATAACATAACATAAGATAACATAACATAACAGACATAACATAAGATAACATAACAGACATAACATAACATAAGATAACATAACATAACATAACATAACAGACATAACATAACATAAGATAACATAACATAACATAAGATAACATAACATAACATAACATAAGATAACATAACATAACATAACATAACATAACATAAGATAACATAACATAACATAAGATAACATAACATAACATACATAACATAACATAACATAACATAAGATAAGATAACATAACATAACATAACATAAGATAACATAACATAACATACGATAACATAATATAACATAACATAACAAACATAACATAACATAACATAAGATAACATAAGACATAACATAACATAAGATAACATAACAGACATAACATAACATAACATAACATAAGATAACATAACATAACAGACATAACATAACATAACATAAGATAACATAACATAACAGACATAACATAACATAACATAACATAACATAACATAACAGACATAACATAACATAAGATAACATAACATAACATAAGATAACATAACATAACATAAGATAACATAACATAAGATAACATAACATAACATAACAGACATAACATAACATAACATAAGATAACATAACATAACATAAGATAACATAACATAAGATAACATAACATAACAGACATAACATAACATAAGATAACATAACATAACAGACATAACATAACATAACATAACATAACATAACATAAGATAACATAACATAACATAAGATAACATAACATAACATAACAGACATAACATAACATAAGATAACATAACATAACATAAGATAACATAACATAACATAACATAACATAAGATAACATAACATAATATAAGATAACATAACATAACATAACATAACATAACATAAGATAACATAACATAACATAACATAACAGACATAACATAACATAACATAAGATAACATAACATAAGATAACATAACATAACATAACATAACATAACAGACATAACATAACATAACATAACATAAGATAACATAACATAACATAAGATAACATAACATAACATAACATAACAGACATAACATAACATAACATAAGATAACATAACATAACATAATATAATATAATAAGTAGATACAACTCCATTTGCTTCATATTTAAGATCATTATATTAAAGATTTTGCAAGCACATTTTCCAGTTTATTTTCCACTTGGCCATTTAAAAAAAATTCTATTTCCAGATCGGAATTATGACATCACACCAGGGAATTCAATGATTGTTACCCAGCAACAATATTGTGTCCACAAACTCCTCTGGTGTATGCACACATTATTATTTAATAAATACAAATATTATTTCAACACAATTAAGGTGTTTTCTCGTGTTATCTTGAGTATCAGTAAAAAAAGTTTAATATGTGCCTAATTTTATTTTTTATTTTTTATTTCTGCCTAACATAATTTCATCAATGTTTTAGACTCTCTACTTTCTGTAATTTTTCAACATATTTTTCAACTTTTTTATTTTTATTTTTGCAAATTTCTTGGTGTAAAACTATAATTTATATTTCCCACCACATTAAGTTAAAATTTGAGAACTCTAAAAGCTCCCGTACGCATGTTAAAACACTCCACTGTGGGTCCAGAGCTTAGGGCTGACCACAGACAAGGACCTGCCTTACTAAACAATACAGTCCTGATTCACAGCACAGTCGATTAGTGACGATTCCTCAGATTAACAGCTGCAGCTCTATAGTGCACTTTAAGAATAAAATATGTACTGGATGAAAATGGATCCGAAGAGTCGGTCGTGTCTCTCCTCCTCGTCCTCTCACTGGTATTTCCTGCAGCTCCAGCCCTGCTCCCTCATGCACAGACCGGGCTGATGGACGCCACAGCTGTCACACACACACACACACACACACACACACACACACACACACACACACGCACACACTGGGCTGACGCCGGCTCCGCTCCACTGCTTTTCAACCTTTGTGGAGAATCAATAGAAGCATTTGGAAGCAGCGCGGTAGGCCCACTATAATAACACCGGAGGCAGACTAACTGGGCAGGTTTTGTCCCGCTGCTTTTTTAAATCTAGGAAATCTTTAGTAAACCCAGATACGATTCCTAACAATGTATCTAAGCCATTAAAAGATCGATATAGGACAGAAGCCTCAGGTACATTTATTCAATACAAAATTCTCAATAGGCATTACTGTCCCCCATCAAGACGGCGACTAAAATGGGTATTGGCAGAACTGATCTCTGCTGTAAGAGTCAGAGCACCACAGGCACATCGATGCTCTATAGGACGACCCTTTGGCCTGTCTCTTTATGTTAGGTTATTTTTGTTTTTATTAAATCATTAAAATGAATAAACCTTCAGAGGATGTCATCAGGAGTGTCCTGTGCCCTGGTATGGGTCATTTTTATACTGCGCTTTTCCACCTACAAGGTCCTCAAAAGAACCACTCACCCATTCACACACCCACATACACTGACATGGTCTACTAATGATGTCAACTGCAGGATTCAAACCACCAACTATGAGGTATCCATTTAGGGAAACAAGAACAATATATGTTTTTTTATTAACATGAGAGCTTTAATTCTGAATACAAATGCTTTAAAAAGACCATGTAAACCATTCCTAACGAAAATGATTCTTCAGAATTAAACTTAATTCTGAAGTAAGTGGGGGTTTAATCTGATTTTAAAGCCAAATGAATTTCTTCCTGGATCCTGTAAACGTTTCTTCTTCTTCAAAATAATCCCGGTGGTTGGAGCTCGTTGGCTCGTCCTTCTGACTCGATCCGGACGATCCGGCTCCTCCAGTCGTCTCTTGGGACTTTCCTCCACGTCTCTTTGGATTTGTGAGCGGGATGTGGGAGTGGGCTGAGGTGTGGCAGCCTCAGACTCAGTTTGTCTTCTTCCTCCTTCTCCCACACTCTTCCCTTCTCCTCCTCAGCTCACAGACGGAAAGTGTGAGGACAGAATTCTCCAGCTGCTGCTTCATTATCATCAGAACCACTGCGGAAAAAGTTTGGATCGTGTTTGTGTCGGCGGCAAAACGACAAACGGAGATGACAGAAAAGCCGGGAGCAGCTGAAGTGTGGGTTTTCTTCCCAAAGACGGAAATACGTTTGTGTTGCTGTCCAATCAGAACCTTCCCCACTCCCAGACACTGAGCCCAATTAAATAAAGGTGAATTAACGTGTTTTCCATGTCAACCTCAGTTTTAAATGATTATTTCCATGTAAACTCCAAGGAGAATATTTTAATCCCGAACTATTTAATTCAGAATAAAAAAAAAAAAAAAAAAACATCATGTAAATGTGGCCAATGAAACTAAAAAAGAAACCACATATTAAAATGTTGATAAGTTGTATTGTGTTATTTTGTGTCAAGTTTTTGTATATTCCTGGAGAATTATCATGTGGGAGCGTCGCTGATGTACATTTTTGGGCTGAGCTTTGGACAGAATTGTTTTACTAACCATGAGGAAGTTTTGAATAGGGCCCAGGAGAGATCACAAGATTATTCATACATGCACGGATGACATCTCAAACCACCTGAGGCGTGTTTTTGAAGAGCAGAAGATTATAACGTGGTAGAAAGCTCCAAAGACTGAATTTTCCCTAATACTCTCTCTTTAAAAAATGTTCTTAAACTCTTTTGGAGTGATTCAGATTTGTCTTGCAAATGATGCCAATGATCACGCTTCATCTCCAAGGCACTATTTATCTGGAACAAAGCCTCTGTGAGCTTCTAAACTATGTAAATGAATTCAGAGCTGAAATATCAAATTGCTCATTGCCTGATCCTGTGAGAACGTGCCGAAACTGTTGTGTGACTGTTACCGTGCATCACCCCGTCCTGTGAGACCTGATGTGGAGCTCATGACCTCACGGTGAAGCTTTAGGCTGAGAATCCTTATTGTAAAAAACACTAAACACAAGAACAGGTCAGTGCACTCTGGTTCTCCCCATTAATGTAAAAAACACACCGTAGGTCCAATCTTGCTCTCTGGCAAGTCCAGAATGAAGTCCAGAATCGAGCCACATTCAGACAGAACCGTTCCATCACATGTGTTTATCTCAGTAATAAAGGACCTCATTGGTCAGCTGCCATTTAGAAGAGAAAACCTCCCCCAAACTTCCCTCACCTCAGATGAACAGTTTTAGTGCTTTGCTCATTGATTCTGCAGAAATCCTCCACGTTATTCAGTACCCAGTGACATTTCTTTCCTTTCTATTTTCCCTTGTAAGCAGCCAATTTCATTATTTTTTGGTATGGACAGGCCACGTTTGTCCCTGTTTGGCGAATCCACCTGCCAATCACACTCCTCTGGAACTCGAGGAGACCAGACTCACAGTTTTGCAGAATATTGGTGTATTCTGGGTCCCAGGCAACAGCAAAGGTCGTCCTGACCAAGACTCGATGTCTGGAAATGGGTCCCAAGTGGCGCTCTGCCCTCTGCTCCTGATGTTGTCCAGGTGGTGCTGAAAAATGGGTCAAATGCAGAGGACAAATTTAAATGACAATAGTCTCCTTATCCTCATATGTATTTAGATCACCACGTTACCTTTTATTGTTTTGAAAATGCTTTATTCACTGAAAACAATGTATTAACATGTTCTATAAGTTTCGTTTTGGATGCTGAGACTCCCCTCCTTTGCTCCCCACGCTAGGTCACTCCCCCTTCAGAGCGCTCTCACAACACAATCCCACTAAAAACTACTACACATCACAGCAGGTGTGTCCAGTTGTTGTGTCCAGTTTTTGTTTTTGTATATTTATGGAAAATTATTCTGAGTGACATAAGCTTGTGGGCAGAGAATTGCGTAGAATCTTATAGCTAATCATAAGAAGGTCTTAAATAGGGCCTAGGACAGATCGCTAAATTACACAAACAGGCATGGATGACATTTAAAACCTCTTCAGGCATCTCAAACTCTCCAAAAATGCATAATACGAATCTGAATCTGAGGCACTTTGCAGCACACGTAAACGTTGGGTGATGTGGTTTGAGCTGTGCAGGTTCGGACCCTCAGTGTGGCCGTCACACAGTGCTGGGGCAGAGAGGGGGACAGAGGGGCACAGAGGAGCACAGAGAGGCACAGAGGGGCACAGAGGGGCACAGAGGAGCACAGAGGAGCACAGAGGGGCACAGAGGAGCACAGAGGAGCACAGAGAGGCACAGAGGGGCACAGAGGGGCACAGAGGGGCACAGAGGGGCACAGAGGAGCACAGAGGAGCACAGAGGGGCACAGAGGAGCATAGAGAGGCACAGAGGAGCACAGAGGGGCACAGAGGAGCACAGAGGGGCACAGAGGGGCACAGAGGGGCACAGAGGAGCAGAGAGAGGCACAGAGGGGCACAGAGAGGCACAGAGGAGCACAGAGGGGCACAGAGGGGCACAGAGGGGCACAGAGGGGCACAGAGGAGCACAGAGAGAGGCACACAGGGGCACAAAGGAGCACAGAGAGAGGCACAGAGGGGCACAGAGGAGCACAGAGGGGCACAGAGGAGCAGAGAGAGGCACAGAGGGGCACAGAGAGGCACAGAGGAGCACAGAGGGGCACAGAGGGGCACAGAGGGGCACACAGGGGCACAGAGGAGCACAGAGAGAGGCACAGAGGGGCACAGAGGGGCACAGAGGGGCACAGAGGGGCACAGAGGGGCACAGAGGGGCACAGAGGGGCACAGAGGGGCAGGCCCAACTGTCAGTGGTTTAACTCAAAAGAAGGAAGTACAAGAGATCTGTATTCAGAGGTGAAATACTGTTAGTGTCACTGCTGAGTCGTGTATGATTCAATTTTGTTTCACTGTGGTAATTAGATTTTAATTTTTTTTTTTTTTTAACCTTTATTTACCCAGGAAAGTCCCATTGAGATCACTAATCTCTTTTTCAAGGGAGTCCTGCCCTGCACACACCACTTTCATACTAGGCAATGTGGGTGAAGTGTCTTGCCTAAGGACACAACGACAGTTTTTGCCACTGGCGCCCCCCTGTGGCACCTGGAATTCCCAGTGTCTCCCATCCAAGTACTGACCAGGCCCTGCTGAGCTTCTGAGATCTGAGGGGATCAGGCTTTGATGAGCCGGTGTGACCACATTAGATTATGAGAAATATACCACCAACAGACCACCGAGCTCATTTCAGAGATAAGAACCTGAGACTGATGCAAGCACAGCAAACCTTCTGTGTAAAGGTGTCATCACAGTGGTCTGAGACACAGAGGCCATAAAACAGTCACTTCTAACTGAGGTAAGAGTGTTAAAGAGGAGGTCTTTTACTTCTGTGGAGCATTAACTGTTCAAATATAACAGATTTAGATCACTGTGTTCCCTTTTATTGTTGAAAATGCTATATTTGTCCAAAACATTGTGTGCGTAGGACACATATTGTAGAGAAGTGGGGCTGTGCACTACAGCTGCATGTTCAAGTAACTTTCCTGATCTCCGTTTGCTTCCTCTTCAAAAACATACTTGTGTTTTGTTTCATTTATGTTTAACACACAAATCCTGGATATTTAGGTTGAGTTTTCTGAAACTGAAAACACTCGGTTTCATCTTGTGGTGTCATGTGGTGATACAGGAAGTGCTCCACTGTGTTTTTAAACTCCATACAACTTCACTAGAATCATATGGGTCATTTCAACCTTGGAATTTCCCATTTCTAGTGAATTTAAGGTAAAAGCAGCTGTTCACTTGAAAGCCGCTAAATGACATCACAACAGAACAGAGCATTTTGAGACTAATAATACTCAATACTCTAATTACTCAAACATGTGTGAATGAAACAAAACACAACTCCAGGTATATTTTTGATGAGGTAACATTATAACATAATCCATTTTGTGTAAAATACCTTGACTTTATTATTGAGAAAGGAAGGGGAACGGTGTCCCGAGGCTTGAGCGAAAAAGAACAAGTGAAAAAGACCAGAAAATGAACAAGTGAAAGAAGACGGCAGAGGGAACAGAGGAGGAGAAGGAACAGGAGGAAGAAGAGGAGAAAAAGGTAGAGGAAGAAGAGTTCTATTCCAGTCGTGTGGCTATGCTTCTGCTGTAGGGAGTATTATACCTCTGGTGATGTAGGCCAAGATAACAAGCACTGAGCTGACGGTAAGTGCAGTGTAATTTCTCTTAACAAGGTGACGAATGAACGGGAGGAAGAGGAGGAGGCGGAGGAACAGGTCCAGCAGGAGGAGGAACAGGATGGAGCAGAACACCTGAAGCACAGACTTGAAGAGTTTGTGTGTAACTGTCAAACTGCAGATGTGTTGACCTGGTTTATGGTTCATATCTCTGTAATTACTACCAACTCCTGAGCGTTGTTTTAAAGACTTCACTCAGCGACAGTCAAACTCAACTCCTATTTAACCCCACACTTCATTTCTGTTCTGTATTAGCTTGATGGACCTCATGACTGAGAGGGCTGTGCCTGTGCACCGTTTAGCCCGCTCCTCCTAATGTGCACGCAGATGGATCAATGCTAACCCCATGTCCGTGACTGTTCCATTACCTCGCTCGCTAATGCTCACGGGCCTCATACACGAATATACATCATCTTCAAAATGGCCGTCACACAGGAGGGGGAGGGGCAGGAGCGCTCCCCGGTGGCTCGTACTGATCACTCGCTTTAATTATCGGGGAATTGAAGCCGGCTAATGTTATGTGTGTGTTGACGGAGTGCCCAGTGCTTATAGACATGCTGAATTACACTGGAGCTCGAGGCTTTGGCTTTGGTTGGAAAAATAAAATAAAACTCCAGCACTCTCACCTCACAGCGAGAAGATTTGCAGAATCAACTCCTGCTTTACCCACACCGCTCTCCGTGGAGTTTGCATCAACCCAAAATGGTTCTGAACCACAGACTTGCTCAAAGACTTCACGCTCATTGGTTGAAGCATCACAACAGCGGAACAAGCAGAAAAATCAAACTTTAGTCAAATCCAGTTGAAAAAAAAGCACATACATCTTACCCGCCCACAAATACACAAAGCTCTTTTCTCTGCACGTTTTTCACAAACACAGTAGTGCAGGTTTTGATTCAGCCGGAACTGAACCAGGCCGATTCTCTAGAGCTGGTGAAAACGTGAAAAACAGTTCAAATCCTCCAGCTGTAGTAATCCTGACCAAGATCGCTCAAGATCTGGAGGTGGCTGTCTGTACCATTTACCCTGCCTATTTTTATATTTTACTTTTCTGCATTGTACAGTGTAACCGTACTCTTACTTGAGTAAAAGTTGTGCTTCCTCTTCCCACTGTGAGTACATCTAAAGTGACAAAATCTTTACGCGACAAAACTGAAATGATTTGAACATTTGTGTTTCTTGCAGCCACTTCAGACGCAGTTTGAGTTTGTCTCATTTTTGTGTCTGAAAACACCAGATTTTGTGCATGGTGTAATGTTCTGTGCTTCCAGCTATATTCACTTATAAATCAGATGTTACGTCCAGACAGTTACTCTTTAAATCGCCCTTAGTCGTCTCTCCAAATACTTTTTTACTCTTGAGTCATTTCTTGGACCACTGCTTTGTACTTGTACTTGAGCAGTAATTTAGGAAGGACCCATTCCCTTCCCGTCTGTTTGTTTTCTAGAGTAACTGCATTGGCCACAGGTGAATAAACTAGACGCACGATTTCAATATCTCGTGCATACTGAAATGAATTATGCAGCGTACACTTCCGCGTCCATATTGAAATTGAGACGTCATATTAGGATTAGGGCAGCGTGTCGAATCAGTAAAACAAATGCAGCTCCCACCTCCCGCTCTGTAATTGCCCGTGTATTGGATGTGTCATGTAGGAGCTCTCTCAGATCCATCTGCACTGGCTCTATTAGCAGCAGGGGCTCAGGGTTCAAATGGAGATTAGGCTGTGTGTATATTTCAATTCAATTCAATTTATTTTTGTAGCGCCCAAAATCGCAACAACAGTTTCCTCTAAGGGCGTTCCAAGATTTGGATGAGTAAAACATACACACAGACATATCAAAACAGGAATAAACAACATTCATGTAAAGCAGCAAATGAAACATGGTCCAGTCATCCCCTGTCCTTAGACCCTCCTTCTCAGCAAGGAAAAACTCCAAAAAACCCAGAGTCCTGGGAAAAAGAAGAAACCTCGGGGAGAACTACAGTGAAGGAGAGATCCTCTCCCATGGACGGACAGGCTATAGATGTCCAGGCCCGTGGGCCAGTTCGGTATGACCACAGCTACCCAGGTGGGGAAGGAGCCGGGGAGGAGGAGGAGGAGCCGGGGAGGAGGAGGAGGAGCCGGGCGAGGAGGAGGAGAGGGGCGAGGAGGAGGAGAGGGGTCCCGCTGCCATCAGGCGTCTGAAAGAGTTCCACTCCACAGGGGGAGTGGGACAGGGGACAACATGTGAATAGCAATGAACAAACTACAGATGAGAACATAGTGAGTGATGCTGATGAGAAAATAGGAGGAAACAGAGGACAGTGCTCAGGTTGCCACACTTCCCCCAGCTTGTTATCTCCTGCAGCAGCTTATCTTAGTGACATCAACTAAGTAACCTGGTCATAAGCTATTCTGAAGAGGAAGGTTTTAAGCCTGGTCTTAAATAAAGAGACTGTGGAGCCTGTTTAACACCAACAGGGAGTTGATTCCATAACACAGGAGCTTGGTAACTGAAGGCTCTCCCCCCCACTGTACTTTTAGACACTCTAGGAACCACTAATAATCCTGCATTCTGAGAGCGAAGTGCTCTATTTGGCTGATAGGGGACAATGGCATCCTGAAGATATGATGGGGCCATATTGTTTAAGGCTTTGTATGTCAGGAGGAGAACTTTGAATTTAATTCTAAACTCGACAGGAAGCCAGTGAAGTGATTTTAACACAGGACTGATGTGATCACGTCTTTTAGTTCCTGTTAGGACTCTGGCCGGTGCATTTTGGACCAACTGGAAGCTTCTTAAAGTACCTTTAGCGCAGATGGTGAGCAGAGAATTACAGTAATCTAGTCTGGATGTAACAAATGCATGGAGTTTTGCATGGATATTTCAGCCTCTAACTCCACTCTACTGTATGTTACCTTTTATTGTTCTGAAAATGCTGAAACAATGTCTTATTTCTGACGCTCTGAGTCCACCCTCCTTTTGCTCTCCATGCTAACACAGTCCCCCTCCAGAGCGCTATCACTGCGCAATCAGATCGCACGCACCACTAAGGACACGGCACACGGATTTCAGATTTGTCACATTGTGGTGTATTGATTTGTATCCTGTTTTTGTATTTTTATGGAGAATTGTCTTGGAGCATGGATGATGTAGGCTTGTGGGCAGAGCTTTGTACAGGATCCTACTGCTAATCATAAGGAGGATTTGAATAGAGCCCAGAAGAGATCGCTAGATTACTCAAACATGGATGGCATCTAAAACTATTTAAGGCATATTTTTGATGAAGGAACAATGTCTTAACATGGTAGAAAGCTCCAAAAAAGTCTGTTTTGCTTAGTAGCCTCTCTTTAAAGGGACATTCTGGAATTTTGGACATAAGGCCTCATTTACTAGTGAGCCAGAGTGTAGTCGATGTGTGGGGACAATTTTTAAAATAATTCATCCAGTCCTTATATTTGCAATTGACAATAAGGCCAGGCTAACGGACAATAAGGCTAGGCTAACAAATTTATTAGCCTGCCACTAAAAATAGTCTTACTCAATCCACAAAGCACCCAAAGCAAATGTGTTATTACACCAGACGATTGATGTAAATAATAGAATCGAATAATGTTTGAAGTAAAACCAATCTTGCATTTAAAGGATTTACATCAGCAGCAGCAGCGAGTTGTACTTCCTGATAACCGCGACTGATGCACCCAACTGCAGGTAAACAAAGTCGCTTGCCGGAGTCTGTGTACCTGCAGTTGCCGTAGAAACACGTAGAGCACATGAAGAAGCCTGTTACATATATGGCCACAGACGGAGGACCCGATGATTATGAGGACGACGATGAACGACTGCTTTTTATCAACAAACCATACCTGTACGAGGCGGAGTACACAGATGAAGCGTTGAGAAAAATGGACTGGAGAGAGTGTCTGTAGAGACTCCGCTGAAGCTGCTGCAGAAAGCATTGGTGGTGCCGGTGTGGAAACTGCACAAACTACAGAGAAAATATATAGCGCCTCCCGAGAGAAGATTTGCATAACAGAGCACCAGGACTTCTTACCCTTTCTCAATGGCGGAGTGCTGGAAAGCCTGGATGGAACTGCAGTCGTTATTTTGGACTGTGAAGTCGTCAGACCACCCGGGAACGTAAAGTCTCCATCGGCGTGTTCGTGTCCAGCAGCAAGAAGCCAGAGTTTCGTTCTTTCAGGATCTTTTACTGGAAAGTGGTGGAAACTTTGTGGTGTTTATCTTTTGGCTTTATTATCGCAGTTGATAAATGCACCGATTTACCCTGTTGTCACATCGTCGGTTTATAATCCACTGATCGATCGAACTGTTTAGGACGAGCGACAACAAGTGTGTCGCGATTCTCTGTTGAAGTGAATCGGTCACATCACAACTAACTAGAGCAAAGTAAAATTCTGTTGCTGCTGAGCAAATAATCCCCAAACATGTGATGATTCAGGTAATTCAAGGTGAGTTTTACTTCAAACATTATTCTATCAACGCAGACATTTACATCGATAATCTGGCGTAATAACACATTTGCTTCGGGTGCTTTGTGGACTGTTTTAATGGCAGGTTCAGATCCATTAGCCTAGACTTAGTGTCAATCGCAAATATAAAGACTGGATGAATTATTTGAAAAATTGTCTCCACACATCGACTACACTCTGGCTCACTACGAAATGAGGCCCTATGTCCAAAATTGCAGAATGTCCCTTTAATGCTATTCAAGGGTTACAGATAAGAACCGACTGCAGTATCTAATGTTAGGATTAAAATGTTCGAAAGGAAAATAGTCATAGTTATAATAAATGAACGAGATGCAAGTTGTGTGCCTGATGACTCCATTGCTCTAGCAGTTCACACCTCTCTCACCCATCTGGAGAGGGCTAACACATATGTAAGAATACTTTTCATTGACTACAGCTCGGCATTCAACACCATAATCCCCTCCAAACTGGTCTCAAAACTCACCCTGGGCCTGGAGAAGTCCATCTGCTGCTGGATATGGGACTTCCTCACCGACAGACCACAGGCGGTGAGAAGCAGCCACCTCTCCGCCACACGTGTCCTCAGCACCGGGACTGTGGGCTGTGTTCTCCCTCTCCTGTATTCCCTGTTCCCCTACGACTGTACTGCCAGGCACAGCTCCAACATCATCCTCAAATTTGCAGACGACACCACCATCCTCGGCCTCATCACCAACAACGACGAGCGCTACAGAGATGAGGTGAAATCACTGACCAGCTGGTGTCAGGAAAATAACCTCTCTCTAAACGTCAGTCAAACTAAGGAGATGATCGTGGACTTCAGGAGACAGTGTGTAGACCAGCACCACCATCTACATCAACAACGCTGAGGTGGAGCAGGTCCAGCTTCAAGTTCCTTAGTGTTCACATCACGAAGGATTTGTCCTGGACACTACACACAGACACTGTGGTGAAGAAAGCCCCACAAAGACTCTACTTCCTGAGGAAGCTGAGGAAGTTTGGTATGAACACCAGCACCTCACAAACTTCTACAGGTGCAGTATGGAGAGCCTGCAGACAGGCTGCATCACAGTGTGGTGTGGGAACTGCACTGCCCAGAGCCGAAAAGCACTACAAAGGGTAGTGTGTACAGCAGAGGACATCACAGGCAGCAGCCTCCCCTCCATCCAGGATATTTACCTCTGCAGGGGTCTGCGTAAGGTCTGCAGCATCACTAAGACAAGGATTTTTCCGTCTGCTGCCCTGTGGACCATACAGGAGCCTGCAGCATGCACAAAGACTCAAAGAGCTACTATCCCCACGCTGTCAGACTGCTGAACTCTCAATAATACTGCACTAAAATACTTTCTATGATGCATAATATGCCTCCTGCTGCAGCACTAAATGAATGTATCATGGTTGTTACCACTGTCACTGTTATCTGTGCAATAATCTGCTCCACAACCCACGTGCAATACTATATTATGTGCAATACCTGTGAAATACTCTACTGCACCTTATTTAATCCTGCCTGCACCTTTGTATTTTATTATATTTTATTACATTTTATTATATCTGTATTTTGTATTTTATCATTTTTTACTATATTGTTTACTTATTTCCCTTGTTCCCCCCTTATTGCAGCTATTAGTACTTCTTGAATACCTTAGCGAGTCAGCGGTTTTGTTGCATTAACCTTGTGTTGAACCTGCATATGGCAAATCAACAGTCTTGAATCTTGAATTGTCATCAGAATTTTAAATCATCAGATCGTGTATATTTGGATTAAACAGAAATCCTATTTAATTGTGGAGATTTTACACAATATTCAAATTGATAACTCAACTTTTTTTCCCTGTAGGCCTTATTCATTGTTTTTACTTGTCATGTAACTACTCCTCCAAAAGCAACACCGGTCTGTTTAGACAGAGCCTGTGTGATGAGTTCGCAGAGGCCGGTGAGGAGCTTATCTGATGAACAGGAGGAGCACGACCGGTCAAATGGGACCGGAGCAGCTGAGCATGTGTGAGGTATGACGCTCTTCTCACACCACTGCAGAGATACAGACAGAATGTAGTCAGACACCAGTGACACTCACATTAACGTAAAAACACAGCACTGTCGTTTTTAGACCCATGTCAGACCTGGTTTAGTCCTGATGTAGTTCTCACATCTCCAAACTAATATGCTCCATTGTATCAGCCTATTCAGTGTAAGGTCTGCATTGAGTTGCAAAATGTTGTCATTATTCTGTCATTGAATTCTTATAACGAATCAGCAGCAACACGACCTTCAGTAGTTCACTCTGTCCTGACAGTGTCGTCCCTCCAGTTCATTGTATATGACATGTACAGAAATGTGAGATTACACTGAGACCAAATCACATGGTGAATAATGGGAACAGCAACAAACATGTTTTGTTTAAAGAAATGAACTCTAAAGCTTAAGCTGAACTGTAATTCAATTTTCAATTCAATTTTCCTTTATTGTCACATGTGCATATACATACAAAATATATATAGCACAGATGAAATTGCTGTCCTCTCCCACCTCAGTGCAAACATTAAAAACATTCCAATAAAAAAATTCAAGTATAAAACAAATGTGCAAACAAGCCAAAAATGTGCAAACACTCAAAGTAAACAGACACAATAGACAAAACAATATTTACAGGTAAAAAAGTGAAGTAGTGCAAAACTGTATGAATAACAGTCACTGATTGTCCATATAATGTAAAAAAGTGAGGTAGTGCATCAGAGTTTGCAGTGTTCTTAGTAGGTGACAGGGGGCCGAGGGGGGGCAGAGGGGAAAAGTGGGGGTAGGGCAGGGAGAGAGTTAAGTCCTCTGACAGCCTGGTGGAAGAAACTGTCCCGGAGTCTGCTGGTTCTAGCCTGGAGGCTCCGCAGTCTCCTCCCTGATGGCAGCGGGCTGAAGAGGCTGTGAGATGGGTGGGTGGGGTCACCTGCAATCCTGGTGGCTTTGCGGGTGAGGCGGGAGTAATAAATGTCCTGTAGAGGAGGGAGAGGGACACCGATAATAGTGACACGGGAACCGGATCAAGTCACTAAAGTACAAAACAAGGACAAAGAGATCAAAATTCTCTTACAACAATAGACTCGTATGGACTCTGTGGAATGACCAACTTCTACAAAATGGAGTAAATTGAACTAAGAGAGAATTTGAGACAATATACTTATATTTTTTATTAACCTTTGTGGGACTTTTTGTTTAATACTCACCATTTGTTTTATCTTCAATAATAAGGTGGCCGTATAGTGGCCATAGGGGAGGAAATGTGGTGGTCTGAGTATTGTGTGTTGGTCTTTCTGTTGACCAAGAAACACTGTAAGAAGTGTTAAAAACCACACTATTTTCTGTCTCATCCTTTTTCTCACAGGAAGTCTGTTGGTACCTTTGGTTTGTTATTTAAATGTCTGTGGTTTATTTCACATTAAGGGTTTGGGTCTGACCTGTTCTCAGATGCTAATGAAAAGGTGCTACATTTCGGAGCTAAGAAAGCCAAAAAGCCAGACTGACCTAAAAGCAAATTGTTGTTGGGGAAGGGCTTGAGCCTTGGACTGAACTGTTGTTGGGGAAGGGCTTGAACCGTGGACTGAACTGTTGTTGGGGAAGGGCTTGAGCCTTGGACTGAACTGTTGTTGGGGAAGGGCTTGAGCCTTGGACTGTATTTGCACCTGTTCATAGGAGGAGGGAGGAACATGTGACCCCCACAGCAGGAGGAACATGTGACCCCCACAGCAGGAGGAACATGTGACCCCTGCTGTGGGCTCACTGCAGCACAAACTCCATTAGTACTGGGACCGTTTATTACGGCCATTTGGCCATACCGGCTCGTCAAAGCCTGATCCCGTCAGATCTCAGAAGCTCAGCAGGGCCTGGTTAGTACTTGGATGGGAGACACTGGGAATTCCAGGTGCCACAGTGGGGCCAGTGGCAAAAAAACTGTCGTAGTGTCCTTAGGCAAGGCACATCACCCACATTGCCTAGTATGAAAGTGTTGTGTGCGTGAGTGTTGGTGGTGGTCGGAGGGGCCGATGGTGCAGATTGGCAGCCTCGCTTCCGTCAGTCTGCCTCAGGGCAGCTGTGGCTACAATAGTAGTTTACACCACTGGGTCTGGAGTGAATGAATAATGCTCTGTAAAGAGTCTTTGAGTGTCCTGAAAAGCGCTGCATAATACTGATGCATTATTATTATTATTATTACGGTGCAAACACAGTAAACCAACATAGACAGTTTTCTTGTATGTTCTGGTGTTATTTTACAGTTAAATTACATGACAATTTGGCAATTTGCCATCCTAATCGCTATTAAGCGATGGCGCTGTCAGGCAATGTCCGCTCTATTTTTGGTTTAGATTTTCAATTAGTTTCCATCAGGGAGCTCAGCTTGACTTGGTTTAGTGAAGGTTCAGTCCTTGTTTGCCCCGAATATCAGACTTGACTTGGTTTTATCTTGGTTCAGTCCCAGTTTATTCCTGATTAGGAGGAGATTTAGTCTCTAATGAGTCCTAATTGAGACCTGGTTTAAATCAGAACTATTTTGCAAAATGGACATTTCAGAGTTTTTATCCCTGTTATAGTTTCTTTCTCTTTTACTCTCTCAAACTTATTATTAATTTGTGTATAATAATAATAATAATAATAATGCATCAGTTTTATACAGTGCTTTTCAGGACACTCAAAGACACTTTACAGCATTATTCATTCACTCCAGACCCGGTGGTGTAAACTACTACTGTAGCCACAGCTGCCCTGGGGCAGACTGACGGAAGCGAGGCTCCAATCTCCGACCACCACCACCACTCACGCACACACCACTTTCATACTACTGTATACTTTCATACTGCATGTTTGAGTAATGTTTGATAGGTTATTTTAAAGATGGCCCCATTTTCACCACCTCTGTCCACTGCCGCTGTGGACAGAGTCATTTTATTCTTTTTCAGATCCTCTGCTTGTCTGTGTGATGTGGAAGCAGTTGTAGCAATGACATTTACACTGACGTCAGCTCCCACTGGACAGAGCAGTTTTCTTGTTTCTTTTATTACATCATTTTAGATCAGTATTGTTCTTTAAAATGCTAACATAATGATCCTGTCAGAGATGATAAATACAGAGCACACATGCACACTTCTATCTGTTCAATCCAGTTTTATTTGAACACAGGCGGCATCTATGTGAAAACATGGTAGAAAGCAAAAGGAAATCATTTTTGCATAATACACCTAAATACTTTAAACAAATACTTAAAGAGATCCCTATATGAGTTAATTACTTTGTTTATTGTGTTTGGCAGTATAAAAACGAGCCCCCTCCCCTCCTCCGCCTCCCTCTGTCTCTGCGGCCGGCGTGTCAGGCCTGTCAGGGACCAGTCGATTCCGTCAGATGCCATCTCATTACGCTAGCTTAGCTCAAGGTTAGCGCCGCGCTGCTCGGCTCGGCACAAAATCGATGTGCGACTGGGGACAGGCCAAGGCGCTAAAGGCCACTGCGCAACCGGCCCCTCCTCACACAACCGGCCCCTCCTCTCACAAGCAGAACAATGGCCCCTCCTCACACAGGCAGAACAAAGGCCCCTCCTCACACAACCGGCCCCTCCTCACACAACCGGCCCCTCCTCACACAAGCAGAACAATGGCCCCTTTTCACACAGGCAGAACAACCGGCCTCTCCTCACACAACCGGCCCCTCCTCACACAACCGGCCCCTCCTCACACAACCAGCCCCTCCTCACACAGGCAGAACAACCGGCCCCTCCTCACACAGGCAGAACAACCGGCCCCTCCTCACACAACCGGCCACTCCTCACACAACCGGCCCCTCCTCACACAGGCAGAACAACCGGCCCCTCCTCACACAACCGGCCCCTCCTCACACAGGCAGAACAACCGGCCCCTCCTCACACAACCGGCCCCTCCTCACACAACCGGCCCCTCCTCACACAGGCAGAACAACCGGCCCCTCCTCACACAGGCAGAACAAAGGCCCCTCCTCACACAACCGGCCCCTCCTCACACAGGCAGAACAACCGGCCCCTCCTCACACAACCGGCCCCTCCTCACACAGGCAGAACAAAGGCCCCTCCTCACACAACCGGCCCCTCCTCACACAGGCAGAACAAAGGCCCCTCCTCACACAACCGGCCCCTCCTCACACAGGCAGAACAACCGGCCCCTTCTCACACAACCAGCCCCTCCTCACACAGGCAGAACAAAGGCCCCTCCTCACACAACCAGCCCCTCCTCACACAGGCAGAACAACCGTTTTTTGTTTATTTAAATGAATGAATTTGTCCATTTTTTTTTTTAAATACAGCTACAAACGTGAATAAAGTTGATACCAGTCAAAATATAAATCAAGATCAGTATTCCTAACCTAAAAGTCAAGACATTTTAGTTTAAGATTTGGGTTTTGAGAGAGGGAAAAGGGGAAGAGGAGAGACAGAAGGGCAAAACAGGGAGAGGAGGGACAGAGTGAGAGAGGAGAGACAGACAGGCAGAGAGAAAGAGAGAGAGGAAAGTGAAAGTGGAAGAGGAAAGGCAGAGAGAGAGGCAGATGGACATATTAACATATTGATTGGATTATGTGGTCTAATGCAAGAAGAATTCTGCAAATATTGTGGTGTGAGAGAGCGAGCGGCGTATCGCTCTTTGGGCTTTGTTTACTCCGATAATGGAGGAACTCTGGCAGAATAAACAAGCCTCAGCCCTCTCATAAACGACTGTGCAAATACACAGACGCTCACACAGGCAGCCTGCTCCTCAACTCTGTACAGCTAATGATCCACGGGTACCTTTAAGTCACCTCTGTGGGGCTGCAACGGACATGAGGAGGGAGGGGGACAGAAACTAAGGCATTTAAGTATAATAATAATAAAAAAAAAGAATTTCGGAAAGTGAAATGAATGAAAAGAATCTAAAGTTGTCACAATATATCACGTTTTTCAAATAAATCAATAAATAAATAATGTTTTTGAAGAGCAGGGAAACAGAATGTAATGATTCTTCTCTACCTGCAGGTGGCGCACACACTTCCTCACAGACCAAAGAGACACTGGGACTATGAGCACAGGAGCTCCACAGGGAGGTGTACTGTCCTCCCTGCCCTGCTGCCTGTGCACCACCTGCTGTAGGAGGGAGGGGACCTGCTGGAACCTGGAGCTCATGGTCAGGAGACAATGGAAATGCTCAGGAACAGGAATTACACACAGATTCTGGACCGCACAGCGGAGGATTCCACCTCGACTCCATATTCCTCCTCCTGCTCTGGTCGGGCTGGTAGGAGGCTTTCTACAGCCGCCCTCTCTTTTGGTTCTGGTTTTCGCCCCTTGTGTCCTCGTTACCCGGTATTCAGACTGAACGGCCACCGCACACACTCGCTCCGTCACTCTGGACCACTCTTTTTGGACAATTAGCCGCTGATCTGAACTGAACACAGAGAACTGGTGTATGGACAGCACACTCGGACTTTAAACAGAATTTGATCTTTGAGCCGGAACTAAGATCGATGGTTTCTATTGTGATCCAACTTGTGATGACTTTTTCCTCGAATGACCATTCCTGCATCTAACTGTGTGTTGTGTTGTGTCTTTCTTCTTTCTTAAATATGTGGTACCAGCAAAAAGAAAACAGTCTCCAGTCTCAGTCTCTCCCTCCACTCCTAGAGCCGAACCGAGTATTTCTGATCTCGGCCAATAGAAATGTGCCGTTTCCACCTCGTGCTCATTCAGTACTTAAGTACTTGACTACTTAACTCGTTGTTACACACTTGTTACATATACGTCCATGGAGCACGATGGCATTTACCTGCACCACTGAGGGAGCACAAAGAAACCACATGGTAAAATAAAAGAAGGTACGGCCATTTAATGTTGAAAATCACATTGTGTCTGTATTGAGTATATTGCTTATTTATTTATTTATTTATTTGATATGGACATAACAATTGCATTGGACAAACCAGATGCATTGTTTCAAGTGTTATAGCACAAGTGCTAATGTACAACCCCTGTCCACAGGAGGCTTTTAGAAAAGGTTCAAAGTAATAAAACATTCACAGTTAATAACACAGTACATACAATACAACATTAAATGATGTATTTTCATGTGTACGGCTCTGTCCTGATTTCAGCCACAATTTCAATTGTCTATTGAAAATGTTGGGGTCAGTGTGTTGTTTTGGGTCAGTGGGAAGAGAGTTCCACAGTCTGGGTCCAGCAGAGGAGAAACTGGACGGTCCAGAGGAGGTTCTGGACTTTGGAACGACACAGTCTCCACTGACAGAAGCTCTGGTGTGAGGTCTGAGCCCCGACGCCTGACAGCAAAATCAGACAACAGTGGTGACACATGATTTGTCAAACATTTAAAAAACAGTTTCAAGGTGCTAAAATTTACAAAATGTTCAAATGTGAAAAGATTCTGCTTATGGATGATGTCACAATGATGCCACCTCATGGGTTTGTGCAATGATATAGCATTGAAATTGAGTTTGAAACGTTCAGATGGTCAGAAGAGCATGGAGATAAAGACAGTGGAGCGCCATTTAAGGTCAGAATGAAGAGCCTGACAGCAGCAGTTACAGGAAGAGGGGCGATGGTTTTCCAATAGTGAACTGGAATCAGCGGATGGAATTCTGTCTTTTTATGTGTACAGTCTCTATGGAGGCAACTCCCCACCACAGGAAGTTCCCAGTTTGTGAATTTTGCTCACTGTCAACGGTAATAAAACTTGTTTCTAATTTTTTATTCCGATTGACTTCTTACAGTGAAAGCCCTTTTTAGTCGACGTTCGTAGTGATTACAGTACAATCCCGTTCCCTCACAACTGTCGCAGATCGAATTTGTGACCCAGACCTGTTGTTTTCAGACTGAGTTTGCAAATGATACTTTTACTAGTGCAGCCTAATTATATCAGCCAGTGTAACAAGCAATTTTCTCCCATTTGAATAATTGATGAGGTCCCTGTTTTGTCAGCACAACACAGGCAGCTGCGCTTTTGTTCCACACATTCTGGAGAAGCCTCAGCAGGATCTATCGCTCTATTTCAAGTGGATCTAATCACCAAATATGCTTTTTTTTTACTGCTAAATTGTGTATATGGTGTTTAATAACATTATTTATCTATCTTAGTCATTCCTAGTCAGTCACAAAATAAGTACATTTGGAGCCTTTTGATCAAAAACGTCAAAGTCTACATTTGGCAGCACGACTTCAGTGGCCTCCACAATGGAAACTTTTACAGGGTCACCAGCCTTTTCCGACATCCCTTCATTCCAACATGCCGATATTTACACATACTACTGTTACGACCTGTCTCTATTTAGACGAGCTGGTTTCCCAGCACTATTTGGTATCGCTATTCCGACACGTCATTTATTTTTTTGAAAGAGTTGCAATCGTCTACCCAGGCTCATCTTTCGCTGTCCATGGTGCTGGGTGACGTGTTCAGTCACGGACACATCAGCGCGATCACACATTTGAAATGTAAAATTAAAAACAGTTTAAGGCCACCACAAAATAAAGGATATTTTGTTCTTAAAGGATTTTTAAACACGCGACAAAAAGCTCACACCACAGACACGAGGCTGCCCAGGATATAAAGCTGTGAGCGCGATGGCGTCAGCCGTTTCCTGTCTACAGTAAAACCACTCGCTCTGAGACTCTGAAGTGTTCAAAGATTTGTTTAGACAGTTTAGACACAAGTCAAACTGTGTGATTATTATTTACAATAGAATAGAATAGAACTTTATTTGTCATTGAGGTCACAATGAAACAACATTTAGCAGCATCTCATCAATAAAATTAAATAAAAGCGATAAATAACACCACATACACACACACACTGGCAAACACAGTTTATTTTATTTTTTTAATTTACTTATTTATTTTATTTGTGAAAAGTGGTGCAATACTTCAGATACAGGGTTTTTAATGCACAGACGGTTGGAGATAAAGTCCACAGGAAGAGGAGTCGTCTCTAATCTGCAGCTCCGTGCACTGTGTGGATGTAAACAAATACACGTGCTATTCCCTCCTTTCTTACTTTTGAAGAACACCTCCAAATGGATTAACAGCGTCGTCTCGTCTCATCTCTGTCATTATTTGCCAAGGACAAATTCTCGGGATAATGTGGATGAGACGCTGCACTTTAAATTTACCACTTTACGGAAAGGGAGTAATAATTGAGCTGGGGCAATGAAGCTGATTGGTTATTTATTTAGGCTACATGGTGTTCTCTCCCAAAGGGCCCATACAGACTACAGTTTAGATTAAATAGGCTATTTCCCCGAAGGCCGGCCTATGCTCTTGTTTTAAACACACAACGCACGGCTCTCAGTGAGGACATTTTCCTCTGATATTCTCTGTGGGCCAAGTATTTTCTGATCAGCCCGAGCATCATCATCAGCACCACGTTCTATCACATTAATATTATTCATGTTGGAAAAGTGGAATGTTTGAAAAATAGAAAGTGCTGCTACTCCGAAATGAGAAAAAAGTTGTAGTAGTGGGATGCTTAAAAAAAATGTCTATGTTTCTACTTCAACAATTAGACGTCAATGTGTAAATAGTGGGATGGAGGAATAGCACTGTGTAACCCACGTTTACATGATGTTTTTTTTTATTCTGACTTAATTATTTTGAATTAAATAGTTCAGAATTAAAATATTCTTCTTTGAGTTTACATGGAAATATTAATTCTGAAGGTTTGAGGTTTCCATGGAAACAGGTGAAATGGTCTTTATTTAATTCCGCTCAGCGTCTGGGGGTGGGGAAGGTTCTGATTGGACAGCGACACAAACGTATTTCCGTCTTTGGGAAGAAAACCCACACTTCAGCTGCTCCCGGCTTTTCTGTCATCTCGGTTTGTCGTTTCGCCGCCGACACAAACACGATCAGAACTTTTTCCGCAGTGGTTCTGATGATAATGAAGCAGCAGCTGGAGAATTCTCTCCTCACGCTTTCCGTCTGTGAGCTGAGGAGGAGAAGGGAAGAGTGTGGGAGAAGGAGGAAGAAGACAAACTGAGTGTGAGGCTGCCACACCTCAGCCCACTCCCACATCCCGCTCACAAATCCAAAGAGACGTGGAGGAAAGTCCCAAGAGACGACTGGAGGAGCCGGATCGTCCGGATCGAGTCAGAAGGACGAGCCAACGAGCTCCAACCACCGGGATTATTTTGAAGAAGAAACATTTACATGATCCAGGAAGAAATTCATTCAGCTTTAAAATGGAAATAAACCACATACTTGAGAATTCAGTTTAATTTCGAATAATAATTTTCATTAAGAATTAAGTGTTTATGTGGTGTTTTTAAAGCAGAATTAATAATCAGAATCAGAATAAAATGTTTTTTATTCAGAATTAAAGCTCTGATGTAAACGTGTCAATTTTCAAGTAGCTGGTGACATCACACAGGACTGCCCCGATTACATTCAGCCCTCCTCCCCCCTCACCCCCCTCACCCCCCTTTAGCCCTCCAGGCCCACAGCAGCTCCACATATGTGAAATGTGGTGGATGGAGTTGGTGTTTAGCCAAACTTTAACAGAAATAGGAGCAGATAAAAAGACTGTGGTTAATATGCATATAATTGTAATAGAGCAGTTTAGTGCTCTACTGACAGTCTGGAGGATTTATGTTTAGTATATTTATTCCGAAGATAATCTAAAGGGGAAAAGGCAAATCATTTCTGGGACAGTTTTTGCCTGTCCAATCACATCTGCTAAGTGGTGGCAAAATACATTCTTGCTCAAATATGTTTGTATTATTCAGAACCAAATCTATAACAGTTAGAACATTTGGACGGGCCACATGTTTGTCTAATTGGTTAATCCATCAATCATTAAATTGGTATGAGGCAGATTGATACGGATAGTACTTATATTTAACTCATCATTAATCATTGTGGTATCGAGTCTTTTCCTTAGCAGCGAAATAGAGTTTGAAATGTTTGTATCGTGACAGCACAGCTCCGGCGGACGAGGCTTCTGATCCAGGTTCAGAGTGGAGTTTCAGACCAACCCTGCCTGGAGACAAGAGCCGGACATTTGCACATTCCCCCACAGCACCCGCCCCGCCCGAGCTTTTACTTATCTCCGACACAGCCGCACACACACTGTCCATCCACTATAATGGCCCCGTGCCCGCCAATAAAAGAGCCTCAGTCTTCATAACCACTTTAGCCTTGGACGCAGCCATCGCCGCAGAGGACAGTCCATGAACCACACACACACACACACACAGGCACAGGCACACGCACACACACACACACACACACACACACACACACAGCAGCGCACGGACCTTCCATTAGCCTAATGAAGTGGCTCTCTAAGATGGATGACATGACATCACCTCAACCACCAATCACAATTTCACCCCTAAGAAACCTTCTGCAGAGCCCCGCCCCTCCCTGTCACACGCCGCTCACAGAGTGCGGTCGTGACTTTAGGATAACTTTAAAGAAATTGCACTTTTAAGAGCTGTTTTAACAAATCACACTTATTGAACTGTGCGTCAGTCTTTTATAGCTCTTTTCCAGAAGCTAAAAATCACTTTGAAATGTGCTGCTTTTTTATTCATTCGCTCCTAATTTGACGGTAAAAGCTTCTTCTGACTGTATAAAGAAGTGGACTTGGGGAGCGCGACGTCACCCACCGCCCTCAGCTCCAGCCAACTGAAGCTCACTGAGGATAGCAGTTATGCAGGGGGGTTTAGAGCTAGTTCCATATTAGGAACAGGAACTGATTTACAGACAAAATAGCAAATTAATATGACAATTTTAAAACCAAAATGAGCTCTGACAGCAGAGAAAATGGAACTGGAACTGAAGCTGATGGAGCCAGAAGTGCTTTGCCCTGGGGTAGAAGTGAGGCTGCCAATGTGCACCATCTGCCCCTCATGCCAAAGGACCATCACCCACTCACACGTTCATTCTGAGCAACGTGGGTGAAGCATCTCGCCCAAAGCACAAAGACTCTGGCACTGAACCGCTGACCTTTGGGTTGGTGAGAGAATTTTCGGCCTCATTTTGAATTCTTGCATAACATTATACTGGAATAACCTCCTTCTAAAGTACCTATAGAACCACCATTTTCATACATATGTAATAACTTTGAAATATTTGTGGTTGTTGTTTCTGGTTGAGATCTTCACCCCCGACATACAAAACTGTCCTTTTAAGGATGTAAATTATGCAAAACTGACTCATGTGAGATTTTATTCATGTTCTAATGCTGTAACCTCCTCCAAAACAGACCTGGAGTTATATTTTGTTTCACTCGCACATGTTTGTTTATCAGGGTGTCAGTATCCCCAAAGCTCAAAACGCTTCGTTCCACCTAGTGATGTCATTCAGTTTTAAGGGTAACAGATATTTTAGTCTCAATTCAACCGATTTACTCTTCACTACACTAGAATAATCTGAACCTGAATATTTCTATTTTAGCTCTCGAACAGTTGAGATCAACAGAATGTCTTTAATAAGAATAACTGTAACTTCAGCTTTAGGCAAATCCAAGGCACAGTGAAGGACTTCCTGTATTACCACATGACATCACAAGGTGGAACAGTGTTTTCTGTTTGAGAGCACGGGATGAATTTGCAGGGTTTGCGTGATAAACATGTGTAACCTTAGGCCTAACAAAATACAACTCCACACGCTTGTGTTGAGGAAACATTCTAACATTAAAAACCTAAAAAAAAAATTAAAAATCATTGAATGTGGGTGAAATGAAACAACATAAAACTGTCCCACAACCTTCAAATGCCAGAATGTTCTAAAACCCAATCTGACTAAGCAGAATAGCCTGTCCCATAAGCCCCGCCTCCCCATCGTACCGCTCCAGACGGACAGGAGCACTTTTACTAGCTCAGTGATATATTCCCATAATGCAGTTGGCTGGAGCCGCGGTGGATGTGCCCGGCTCTTGAATCACGAGCGGGCCTTGGCGGCGAGTGATTCACGCAGGGCCGGCTCCGCGGTGACAGTGGCAGCAGACGCACGCATTCACAAAGTACTGCCTGAGGTCAGCGTGGAGGAGACGGCACTCACACTGGAGCATAAATGACAGCATAAAAGGATTACATTAGCTCGAGAAGCACTAATAAAATCAGCCGGACATTTTAGGAGCGTTTTCATTTCCATATCCTGGTGCAGGGAGTTCGCCCAGGACTTCAGCGTCCAAGGACATCCACGGGTGTGTCTTTACTGTCTTATTAAATTCCATCTCTTTTGCCTTTTATATGAGAAAGCGATTCTCAAGCCCTGTTCTAAAAACTGTTTTGCATGTTCTATCTGTGTCGCAGTGTCCTTCATCATGAGCAGTAAGTTAATCTGAATGCCTTCTGTTCCCTGGGTGCCCCGGCTGTGGTCGGCTGCTCTTGTGGCTGTTTGACTGAGAGACTTTAATTTGAGCCTTTCTATTATTCTTGTGTTTTTCTTCTCAAAGAGCTGAAACTGCTCTTCGGGGACACGTTAAGTGATATCGATTCGCTGCTTATGCAACATTTAGTATCTTAAATATGAATACATTTAATATATTCTTAAGTGTGCGCCTTGAAAGTGACTTTCCATTAGGCCGGTTTGTCCAAATGTAGATTAATGTGAAAGAGAATTTAGTGAAATGGGTTTTTAGTTAAAGCGCTCATACCTCACAGCAAGAAGGTCCTGGTTTAATCCCGGGCCTTTCTGGGCGCAGTTTGCATGTTCTCCCTGTGTCTGAGCAGCAGGTAACCAGAGACAGGTTGCCGTGGAGACACTGAAGGTCGAGTCTAGTTGAGTTTATGAGTTTATCGGCTCATACAAATATTGACCTACACAAAATGTTGTTGTGTTCGTTCTGGGTGAGAGCACCTGCAGTCCCAGGACGGGCTGGTGTCAGAAATGAATTCCCCTCCACAGTCAACGTTTCCTGCCATATTTGGTGTAGAAAGTCTGATGCATTGTTGTATAAAAATTCTGTGTAACATTTCAGAGCCAACTATTTCCAGGCAGAGTTGCCGTGGATACAGGAAAAATCAGTCCTAACCCATTTAGATGTAAATCTGATAATCCTGTCAATGAATGGACTTTAGTGATGAGTTCCTAATCATGGCTGTTGCTGTGCTCTGGAGCAGCACACCTCTGTCGTGGGCACTGTGCTCCTCTCCTCCACTTCACTTGTTGCAGGTGTGAGCGGCGCCGTGGGCCACTTGTAATTGCACTTCTTCAGAACTGAGGAAATTCTCATTAAACGTGTGGAAATAATGAGTCAGACGAAGGGCGCGCCGTCACCTCGGCTCAGAGCTGTGGTCCACAGAGAGGCCCGGAGTACTACAGGGTCATACTGCGCACTATTAAAGATACTGCACCACAACATGAGGGGACATGAGGGGCCTGGCCAACCACGGGCCCTCTGCTCAGGGCCACGGCCACAGTCACACTGCAGGGAAAATTGGAAATGGTGGACGTGGAAATGGTATTAAACATATATCCACGTAAGTGTACTGTAATATTTTGCAGCTGATCAACATGGGTGTGATGCTAACTGTAGGCCTGCTCTGTCTGCAGAGCTTGTTACTCATGTTGGACTTGATCTGAACTTTGTTTTTACACAATCTGATCATAGAGAAATGACTTTGACAGAACTACAGCAGGGGAGCTGATCTGAAAACAATCCATCGATTCTTCTGCTTATCCAGGGCCTGATCACAGGGGCAGCAGCCTCAGCAGGGACTCCCACTTCCTTAACTCCAGACCTCAAGGTGTTCCCAGGCCAGCCCAGAGACATAGTCCCTGTCCTGGGTCCTCCCCGGGGCCTCCTCCTGGTTAAACAACCTGTTAATCAAGCAGTTAAACAAGTCCCTCTCAAATAAGACTTAGACTTAGACAAACTTTGTTGATCCAAGGGAAATTATTTGGACCCTGCAGCTCACACATCACAATATAATATAATAACAAAGAGAAGAAATATAAATGGTAATAATACATTCTAAAAAAGTAGCAAAAAGATATTGTGAGACAGGTGTGAAATAAGACATAATTATATAAAGGTAAATGTACAAGTCAAAATAACATAGAAAAATATGTAATAAAATATAAAATCTCAGCTTTACACAAGAGGAAGACAACATTTTTCCACTCACTCTCACCTTTATGTTGAAAATCAAAACTCCTAATGGACCATGAATGTTTTAGACAATGTTTAGCGCCTCTGTTTGAACACAGGTTGGGGGAAGACTTTAGGTGTTTCGTCCCACTTTAAGGTTAAGTTTAAAGCTCAGAAATGTGTCCTCTGCTCTTGATCCTATTTTCAGTGACCTGTTAGGAGCAGTGGCTACAGTGGATCTCTCAGGGACCCATCTCCAGAGCTGGTCTAGGTCAGGACTACTTCAGCTGGAGGATCTGATCTATTGTTCATGGTTTGGGTTGAATGGAGGAACCTGAGTGCCTGGAGACAACCCACCCAGACACAGGGAGAACATGCAAGTTCCATGCAAAAAAGACAGAGTTTAACGAGAACCTTCTTGCTGGTGAAAGTGCTGGTCCTTCTGATGTAACAGACTATCCCCAAACCATTCCAAACTGCAGTGAGCTGTTATGGCCCAGTGGAAATAGCACAAACACTCATACTTCACCCCGTAGCTTTTTGTTTATTCAACATATTTTATAAACTATCATCTGCAGTTTTAGCAGCATCACTTCTGCAGATCCAGGGAAACTCCTTCATTTGTCTCTCACACACTGATGCTATTTGTGTGCTCCGCCTTTACAGGGACGCTTCCTCCACAGATGTGTGGGTCTGTGGGGACGCAGAGAGGAGGCGCTGCACACGAGCTCACACAGACAGGAAGTAGTTTGAAGATGTGTCTCATATACTCACACACACCACACAGACGTGCACGCATCACATCCGACTTTTATTAATATCCTGGAGACTGATCCTGGCCTTAACCAGACTCGCCTTGCTTAACTTAAAAAAACAAACAAACTGTGACAATCAGGAAGTGCATGTTGGCATGCTAGTTGCTGTTAGCTTTACTATCATGGCAAAAATCAGCTCTGGTCTCTGAAAGTTCTGAAAAGCGCTTATAAACTCATCCTGGTGAATAATCAGGATGCTCCATATGCATAAGGGAAGAAAAAGTCTGAACCACTTCAAACTGTGAAATGAACTAGTTGTTTATTCCTTTAAGGCCAATGCCCAAGATAATGTCCCCAAGAAGCATGGTAACCCAACATGTGCGCAGGTATTTGTCACACTGTAGGGACCTGTTTTTGTCCTCATAGGAAAGACAGGTCCCCATGACGTCCCCTTGATGTGAGTGTCTCCTGCCTAATACCTGCTTCATTACACACAGGACTGACGGTGTTGTATTTGAGTCATATGAGGACAACTTCCTGTCAGGAGGACAGGTGCAGGAGACATCAGGGACAGGACAGGTGCAGGAGACATCAGGGACAGGACAGGTGCAGGAGACATCAGGGACAGGACAGGTGCAGGAGACATCAGGGACAGGACAGGTGCAGGAGACATCAGGGACAGGACAGGTGCAGGAGACATCAGGGACAGGACAGGTGCAGGAGACATCAGGGACAGGACAGGTGCAGGAGACATCAGGGACAGGACAGGTGTAGGAGACATCAGGGACAGGACAGGTGCAGGAGCGGACATCAGGGACAGGACAGGTGCAGGAGACATCAGGGACAGGACAGGTGCAGGAGACATCAGGGACAGGACAGGTGCAGGAGGAGACATCAGGGACAGGACAGGTGCAGGAGACATCAGGGACAGGACAGGTGCAGGAGACATCAGGGACAGGACAGGTGCAGGAGGAGACATCAGGGACAGGACAGGTGCAGGAGGAGACATCAGGGACAGGACAGGTGCAGGAGGAGACATCAGGGACAGGACAGGTGCAGGAGACATCAGGGACAGGACAGGTGCAGGAGACATCAGGGACAGGACAGGTGCAGGAGCAGACATTAGCCTGCAGCACTCAGCACTTCTGTACATTGTAGGAAACACATGTTTACTGTCCCAGGGCTTCAGTGTGAGGAGAGAAACACAAGGTTGGCATATATTTGTACTAGTCTCATAACTTTTTTGCCATTTTTGCAATCTGCATTTAATAATTATTTTATTAGTAGAGTAATCAGTGAGTATTATTATTTTTCAGTTAGTCAACTAATCAAACAGGTATTTCTATTGTACATTGTCAGTCAGTCATAGCTCCTGTGAGCAGACAGAGGGTGGTGCTCATGTGTAGAGCCAATCAGCCAATTCCCATGTCGTGTTCTCCACCCTGAGGACTGTGGGTCAAACAAAAGGATGGCCTTTGTCAGGTGTTTGGAGGGAGATGGAGGATATGACTGGTGCAGTGTGTTTCTTTGCTATGAGGCAGGGGATGATGGGCCAACAGGAGTGACCTTTTAGTAGTAGTACTTAGTACTTGGGCACATGTTGTGGCCACCTGAAGTTCTTGATGGCCCCAAGGGCCGTACTGTCAAACCCATCAATTCTAACCATCTTATTTTGTGGCCATGTCTCTGACCTGTATTGTAAAGCTTTGTCGTGCATGAGATTGTTTGACGCCTTCAGAGTGTCCAGAGCGACTGCGGAGCTGAGGAAGGCTCTTTTGTGGTTAGTCTGTGGTTTTAAGTAGCTGTTATGACACAGAGAGAGATACTTTATTGATCCTGAGGGAAATTCAAGTTTTACCGCAGAAAAATGTACACTGTGCTTCTCAGTGGCCTTTTGTCTCAGTCAAAGGTCTCAGAGCAGTTTAACAGCAGGACTGGCCAGGGAGGGTCAGCAGGTCTGTGTCAGGGCAGTTTGAGGAGAGGAAGAGACAGACGTGTCTCAACAGGAAAGGCTGTTTGTCACTATGAAGCCCAGAACACAAACCTGTTTACAGGCTCAATGATGTTGATGACATTGAGCCTGTAAACAGGTTTGTGTTCTGAGCTGTAGCTCACTTGAAGGCCACGCTCCAGGGACCCGCTCACAGACTCTAAGCATCAGGTGGTCCATGACATAGTTGAAGAGATCTGGAGCAGCAACACAACCTTGCACCAGTGCAGACAGTGAAACAGTCAGTACCCTTAACACAGACACAACTCTCTGCATTGCTGTAGAGCAGCTTAAAGAGTAACTATCTCTGATGGTCTGCAGTGACTCAAGGTATCGAATGGTGGTCTTTTCATTGGTCTTCTCCATACGCAGATGAACAGCTGGGATGTGGTCTGTAGTGGAGTGGTTGGGCATAAAGCCTTCCTGCTGGGGACGGTGACTGAATCTGATGGCTGGAAGAGGGTGAGGAGAATCCTGGTGAGGAGGAGGGTGATGCCCTGGTGGTTGCTGCACCTGAGCCTGTCTCCCTTTCTATTCCAGAGGGGTATGAGATAACACCCTGCTCCAGTGGCTTATTATGTGTATTGGTGACTTCATCATCTCTGCGGTTAGTGCACAGATCCCTGGGGCCTTCCTTGAGCTTTTGCAGAGCAGCTTTGACTTGGTCAGCGGTGACCGGGTCAGTTCTGCAGGTGTTATTTGCTGTGGTCATAGAGGCTTGGAGAATGGGGTCAGCAGTGGTGGGAACATGCTGCAGAAGAAGACTGAAATGTTTCCAGCATTGGAGGCAGTTCGATTCGGTGGTGATAAGGTCACATTCACAGCCCTTCAGTAACTCAGTCTTTGTTGAGGGGGCCATTGTGGGCTTAGCTTAGCGCACCAAAGACACCGGAATGAGGTCCCCTTCTCCAGAACTTCTTCCAGTCCTCAGCTATAGCCGTGGAGGAGGTTTAGGCGGTGATGCTCTATCAGGTCACACTGAACGGGTCTCGGGTCTCCTCCTGGGTGTGGCTTTGTCACAGTGAGGAGGCTTGTGTGTTTCGGTGTTCCAGGAGCCGTGTTACCGTGACCCCATCCTCATTTCACCACACTGGAAATCATCTGTGACTAACAGCAAACCTACTAAACACAACCCTCCCGACTCGTGACCCTGATATTGTTGCAGAGTTCAGATCCTCCATCAGCATCACTTCAGTGCCCTGGAAACAAAGTGAGCCACTGGGAGATGTTCAAACAAAGTGTCAACCAGTCCACCCACAATGCCCTGGGACCGTCATGTCCTGCAGCCCTGGAAATCTGAGAAGACCATAGACGTCATTGTACATCGAGACATTAAAATATGGTGATAGAAACCTTCTGAATACTGAATATCTGCAAATAATTATTCATGAAAGAACAATTTTATTTATTGACATTAGATCTAATAATGCCATTGTTTCTCTTTATGTTTTACAGTCGACTGTTCACAGTTGGTCAGTTATCAGTGCAGCCCGGCTCGTTTAGTGCGGTCGCTACGTGAGTTCTGGAATGACCTCTGCACATGTCCAGGACACACAGACAGTTCAGCTTTACTGAAGAACTGGGGCAAGAGCAGGAGAGAGGAGCAGAGGAGAGAGGAAGAGAAAGAAGAGAGCAGAGGAGAGAGGAAGAGAAAGAAGAGAGCAGAGGAGAGAGGAAGAGAAAGAAGAGAGCAGAGGAGAGGAAAGGAAGAGCAGAGGAGAGGAAAGGAAGAGCAGAGGAGAGAGGAAGAAGAGGGGAAAAGGAGGTAGGAGCAAAGGAGAAAAGAGAAGAGGAAGAGAGGAAGAAGAGATGAGAGGAAGAAGACAACAGAGGAGAGGAATAGGAGAGAGGAGATGAGGTGAGGAGAGAGGGGACGTGTTTGTCATGATTTACAGTTTGACACTGTTTTCAACTTCAAGTCAAAATCTCACAAAACCTTCCACTTATAAGTTATCCACCAGTGAAATGTGAGACTTATTCATTTAAGTTTGTTCATTTAAGTTCCATTTTTATTTTTGGGTGTATGTATCCTGTGTAGACATATTAATTTGCCCATAATGTTCCACAGTACGGCATTGGGGTGACCGAGCATATTCCATTCCTGCCCCCACCCTCTGGAACTCACTCCCACAACCCACCCGTGACTGCTCCGACCTCCCGTCCTTCAAAAAACCTTTATAAAACTGCTTTTAATGTTTAATATTTAATGTTTGTTTGTTGTTGCTTTTTATCTTGCTATTGTACAGCGTCTTTGAGTGTCATGAAAAGCGCTTTTATGAATAAAATGTGTGATTAAACAATAACACATTTATGGCAGGTGATTTTTAGTCCACTTCTGTGAGTGAGGTCACCTTTCCACAGATCTGACCTGTCGTTTGCCTGTTGCACTGTCCTGCTTGTCTCCACAGGGGAAGATAAGTTTGATGCTTTTCTCTGGACTATTCAAGACAATAGGCTCTATTCACACTCGCATCACAAACCAGGAAGACGTCTGGACACATGCGACAGTGACTTCTGGTGTAGTTCCCGACACTGGGCTCGTGTAACTGTGATCAAACCCACTGAAGTAAATGTGATGGTAAAATGAAGCCTGCAGACGTATGAGCTGTTTGGAATCATCTGGAATTCGGCGCCCTCGTCTCTTCTAATCAGAGTTGTGCGTCAGTGGGGAAATGATGAAAACTGAGGTATGGTTGGAATTGTTGATGCATCGACCATAAGGGAACGCTGCAATGACATGGAGATGAAGAAAACTGGGACATTTTCTCATTTTTCCTACATTTTGTCAGATGTACTACTGAGAACAGAGCCCAAAGGAAGTTGTCATCATATCTTTCCAAATGTTTGTGAGGTAAGAGTGAATACAGCACATAACATCTTAAAACAGACATGCAGGTGTCGACCCTCCAAACGAAAAGTGACACAGTGCAGCTTTAACAGCAGTACTTCCTCATGTTTGCTGATGTTTCCTGAGGGCAATGCTCTGAGTCAGACTCAGTCAGACTTTATTTTGTTAAAGGAGCTGTTTAGCCTGGGAGAAACTGAATCTTCATTTGAGGAAGTAGCGATAGTTAAAAAGTCACATCCTCAGGACAGACATGAACCTTCCCTGAATGTCTGTAGAACGATGTGGAGCTGTATCAGAACAAGGAGAAGAGCACATAGACTAGTGTCCACCCATGGAGCACTGAGGAACCTACCTGCACCACTGAGGATTACACACATATGAGGACACGTGGGAATAGAAAAGAAAGTACTACTTTATAATAATAATATTTTTTATTATCATCATGGTGTCAGAATCAGTATTGAGGCGATGCCTTAGTGTCGAAAACAGTAACAACTGAACCTGTGTCACCAGAGCAGATAGAAGACACATCCAAGTGTGTCTCATTCTCAGAATATGAACAGGCCTCATGTGAAGCTCAGAACCTCCAGAATTCCCTCCCTGAGCTGCAGAGGCTGCACTAGCACTGACTCCTGACTGGTGCAGGTGCTGGAGTTTAGGGAGTGACTGTTAAGATCAGAGACATTTTAGGTTTAAACACACTGGATTTCAGGATTGGAACTGGCAACACAAATGAGAGAGTCATGTGAGGCTCATTCTGCTCTCTGATTGGATAATCGCTTTAAGAACCAAAACATGAAATTATCTCATACACACTGTCTGTGTCTAATGTTTTTGTATTTAAGAATAACAGTCTTAAGTCCGCTACACACTACAGGATATTTCAGTCTTAAACAATTTTCAAATGTGCAACAAAAAGCTCACATCACAGACACGAGGAGAATCTTATGAGACTTAAAATCTCTGATCTCCCAGACTGCAGTGGGATCTGTGTGTGGACCTCAGGATATAAAGCTGTGAGCGCTGTGATGGTGTCAGCTGTTTCCTGTCTACAGTAAAACCACTCGCTCTGAGACTCTGAAGTGTTCAAAGATCAGAGCTCTGCACTTCCACTTTAGACACAAGTCAAAACTGTGTGATTATTATTTATGAAATGTGGAGCAAAACTTCAGATACAGGATTTTTAAAGCAGAAAAGAGGAGATAAAGTCCACAGGAAGTAGAGTCACTGTCGCTGATCCGTGCGCTGTGTGGATGGAAACAGACACACGGGAGGAACTATCTGCACTTTTTACTTTTAAAGAACGCCTCAAACTGGATTTATTACGATATATTAATATATTTGCAGGGGGGAATTCTAAGGAGAATATGAATGGGATGCTGCACTTTAAATTTGCCACTTTATGCCACGACACCCACACACAATGAGTGCAGTGGCTTCAAAATCACACACAAAAACACACAGACGGGTCACGCCTCCCTGAACACAGGGAGAAGCTAAACTCAGGCACATTCTCTGAAGTGAGTGGCGGCCTTTAAACAGACTGTATGAACCCTTTTAATGAACAGTGGTGACGGGGGATCAGTTGTGCATTTTGGCAACAGAAATACGGCAGAACTCAGTCGCTTGTCGAGCTCTGTGAAAGGATTATCGTCAAAAGAGCGCGAGTATTTCCTCAACAAGCCGACTCTGACACATGGTGACTGCCAGATCCTCGTGTGAACACTGAGTAAAACTTTAAAACTTTAGTCCACCGGTAGAATATGATGAATAATGATACTGATTCTGACAGAACAACCAGACATTTTGGTGCTGGAAATGTTTTTATCTCTATCTTCTTCTGTCTGTGTTCAGTCTGAATGAATCAGAATGAATGGGGAACAATGTCACTTCCATTTCCAAAATGCTCACACAGCTTTTTTTAATATCACTTCCACCGTATAAGGGTTTATAGATCTGCAAAGGAAGTCCCCCTGTCACCTACTAAGAACACTGCGAACTCTGATGCACTACCTCACTTTTTTCACTTTTTTACATTATATGGACAATCAGTGACTGTTATTCATACATTTTAGCACTACCTCACTTTTTATCTGTAAATATTGTTTTGTCTATTGTGTCTGTTTACTTTGGTTACTTGAGTGTTTGCACATTTGTTTTATACTTGAATTTTTGCACTGAGGTGGGAGAGCATCTGTGCTATATATATTTTGTATGTATATGCACATGTGACAATAAAGGAAATTGAATTGAATTGAAATTGAATTTGGACACAGTAGCTCACACATAATGACAGCATTAGAACACTTTGAACATGTTTTCCGCTTAAAATCTCAAATACAGCCTCTTTAAATAAACAGATGGAGTAAAAATACAAAACCATCTAAATAAATGCACAGACTTCATTACAAATGAATTAAAAGATCTCGAGAACCATCCATCTTTAGTGAGTTGTTTTTCAAAACTGCTACAACAAATAAACCTTAAAGTCAAGTCTCCACTGTCAGAGCTGATCACCAAAAGTGTTAAAATAATGAAACGCTCCATTTATTCTCTCACGAATCATCCGAACACTGAGAGCGTAAACAGGACCGAGCTCGGGCGTCGCCACAATCACATCTGATGATCGTCATTACCTCGAGAGGCGTTTTCTCACTGGAAACACAGCCACAGATCACACGCCACTTCCACTCTTCACGGGGAAGTAGATCTGAGTCACAGCTGACGGCACCACTGTCAAAAGCACCTGCACAATCTGAGGTGAATGAAAAATAAAATCAATTTCTTTTCACACGATTTCGTCATTTTCTGTCTTAATAACTCTTAAACGTATCAGACTCATTTGAACGGCGCCGCTCTCAAACCCGTCTGCTGGAATCTGCTGCCAAAAGTGCTGTGAAATCAGCTCATTTATAGAAATTATCGTCGCATTCAAATGAGAACAATGGGTATTTTTAAGCGACAACTCGGAGGCGAAAAAAAAAAGAGAAAAAAACAGAGCGGTTGCAAAATTAAAAGCTGCACTGAAAAATAGACAGTTGAGACAAATAAAAATTCGAATTCAAATTCCATTTGTGTAGAAGCAGCTCGTTTGGGTTAAGATAGAAATTGTGTTTGTATAAACTCTTGGGAAATATGTACAGATCATCATTAAAGGTGCCAAAGGAAAAAAGGAGCAAACCCACACTGCAAAATGGACATTAGAGACAAATAAATGACCATGAACATCTTAAGGGAAAGACTGTTTGGATTAAGCTGCTTTTTTGAGTAATCCGAGAATATCTGTTTGCATAAAAAGACACGCCGTGCTTTTTGGCATTAAAAGTAAAATAAAAAAATAAAAAAAAAGAATAAAAAACTAACATAACACACTGCTACAAAAAAAAAAAAAAAAAAAAAAGAATGTAAAATTGCAAACCTGCACTGCAAAAACATCAAACTGACATTTCAAGGGATAAATGTGCTCAGGTTAAACAGTTCCGATTAAATTTTGAACAACAAGGAGCTCATTAAACAAAGATACATAGTGTGTTTTTTTTTCAGGTAAAGTAGCAAATTGCAAAAAAAAAAAAATTCAGACAAATTCAAATTTCAAGGGAACAAATGTTTGCGTTAAGGACTGAGTATCACGCAGGAGCACAGGACTCAAATGCAACACAAAGAATGCCGTCTAACACAAAGTATTATTTCAGTACAACAGAAAGTGTCCTACAAAAGGTAAGGCCTAAATGGTAAGGCAGGTAGATAACAACAAAGGAATTATATGATTTGTAAAGAACTAAAATATCCTCCAAAACTGGGAATCTCTTCAATAAGGAAACAGGCAGGGAAAAAACTCAGAATCAGGGACTTTAATCAGAATTGCTCAAAAGCAAACAACAGATACAGATACAGGGGTTCAGATACAGAGCTTGAGAAATAGATGTTCTCAGGTCAACAATCTAGCAAAGACTGAGTGAAGACCAGGAGCTTATATAGGCTCCCCAGGGATAATTAGGGAATGAGAGACAGGTGTCGGAGAACAGGGAGGGAGCAAAAGGAGGACTGGAACAGACCTGGAGCTGGACTGGGGAAGAACATGTAGACAATAGGCAGAACTGTGACAGAACCCCCCTCTCAAGGGACGGCTCCTGACGTCCTAAGAAATAAGACCGAGCATGGGTGGGAGGAGGGGGCCTGGAGGAGGGTCAAAACTCCTCAGAAAGATCAGAGTCAGAGCTGGACTCAGGTTCTTTGTCCTCAGCCGGATCTCTCAGGGTAGCAGAAGGGACAGAATGAGAACCCCGAGAGCACTTTGAAGGTTGTTCTGGGTGCTGCTCATGGAAGGCCTCAATAAGAAGAGGGTCTAAGATGAAGCTAGCAGGCACCCATGAACGCTCCTCTGGACCATAGCCTTCCCAATCAACCAAGTATTGGAGACCTCGACCACGCGTCGGGAGGCGCGAGGAGGCAGGACGCACAGTATATGCAGGTTCCCCATCAATCAGGCGTGGCGGCGGTGGTGGCGGCACGACAGGAGCTAGAGGGCTTTCACAGACAGGTTTCAACTTCGACACATGGAATGTTGGATTTATCCGCATAGCTTTGGGTAGTTTGAGGCGGGCAGCCACTGGGTTGACCATCTTCTCTATTTCAAAGGGCCCAATGAACTTAGGAGCCAGCTTCTTGGAAGGTCACCCGACCGAGGCAGATCCTCAGTGGACAGCCAAACCATGTGGCCAGCCTGGTAAGCAGAGAGTCTCTGATCGCCCGACGGTTAAGCGGAAGCAGAGTAACGCCGGCGGTGCGGAGAAAGGGTGGACCGAGCCCGTTTCAGGTCTTGTAGCAGCTTGATGAAGGCCTGAACAGAAGGACAGGATGCTTCCTTCTCCTGAGAAGGAAACAAGGGTGGCTGGTAACCATAAGCACACTGAAATGGGGAAAAGACCCGTGGCTGAGCTTTTCAGTGTGTTGTGCGAGTACTCAACCCACAGTAACTGCTGGGACCAGGAGGATGGGTTCCTTGATGCCATACAAGCGCCCAGCACTGTCTCCATCTGCTGATTGATTCTCTCTGTTTGGCCGTTGGACTGAGGGTGATAGCCTGATGACAGGCTAACAGTGGCTCCTAAAAGAGAACAGAACTCACGCCAGAATATGGAGGTGAACTGTGGACCCCGATCGGAAACAACATCAGTGGGGAGCCCATGCAATCGAAAAACATGCTGCAACATAAGCTCAGCAGTTTCCTTAGCAGATGGAAGTTTGGCCAGCGGAATGAAATGGGCCATCTTGCTAAAACGATCGACTACAGACAGGATGGTGGTGTGTCCATTGGAAACAGGTAAGCCAGTGACAAAGTCCAGGGATATATGGGACCAAGGCCGGTGGGGAACAGGGAGAGGAAGAAGATGGCCAGCAGGTGCTTGGTGAGTAGGTTTAGACTGGTTACAGACTTGACAGGCATTAACAAAATCTCTGGTGTCTTCATCCAGGGTACCCCACCAGAATCTTTGACGTAGGACCTCCTTAGTTCGCTGGATCCCAGGATGACAGTTAAGTCTAGAACTGTGGGCCCACTGCAGAACATCTGACCTGAGATGTTGTGGAACATACAGGAGATTACTGGGGCATGTACTGGGGCCAGGTTGATCTTCCAGGGCAGCCTTAACCCTTTCCTCAACCTCCCAGGTGAGAGTTGCCACGATATGGGAATGGGGAAGGATGGTATCAGGTTCTTCAATGCTGTCAGAGGTAGAAAACTGGCGAGACAGCGAATCAGGCTTGGCATTGCGAGAACCAGGACAGTAGGACAGAGTAAAATTGAACCTGGTGAGAAACAGGGCCCATCTAGCTTGTCGAGAGTTGAGGCGTTTTGCAGATTGGAGATACTCCAGATTCTTGTGATCTGTCCAGACCAGGAACGGAACCTTGCAAACCCTCAAGCCAGTGTCTCCACTCTTCTAAAGCCAACTTCACAGCCAGCAACTCTCGGTTTCCAATGTCATAGTTCCTTTCAGCAGGAACTAGACGTCTGGAAAAGAAGGCACATGGGTGCAACTTGAGGGTCATCGGGTGCCTTCTGTGACAAAGCGGCTCCTACACCTATGTCTGAGGCATCCACCTCGACCACAAACTGTCTTTCAGGATCAGGAACTCCGAAGGATAGGAGCTGTGGTGAAGAGGGTCTTCAGAGTATTGAAGGCTGCATCTGCCTCTGGTGACCACTTGTAGGTCACTTTGGAGGAGGTGAGGGCTGTAAGAGGAGCGGCGACCGAACTGTATCCACGGATGAACTGCCTGTAGAAATTTGCAAACCCCAGAAAGCGCTGTAGCATCTTGGGGACTCAGGAACAGGCCACGAGGTAACAGCTTCAACCTTGGTAGGGTCCATGGAAACACTCCCTGACTAATGATATACCCCAGAAGGCAACTGACGGGCGTGGAACTCACACTTCTCTGCCTTGACGAAGAGTGAGTTAGACAGGAGGCGCTGCAACACAGTCTGAACGTGATAGATGTGTTCCTCCTTGGACTTGGAGAAAATCAGAATGTCGTCAAGGTAAACAAAAACACACTTGTTCAGCATGTCACGGAGGACATCATTGACAAGTGCCTGGAACACGGCAGGGGCATTGGTAAGACCAAAAGGCATGACAAGATACTCGTAATGGCCTGTCGGAGTGTTAAAGGCAGTCTTCCACTCGTCCCCTTCACGGATCCGGACGAGATGGTAAGCGTTGCGCAAGTCAAGCTTTGTAAAAACAACAGCATCCTGCAAGAGCTCAAATGCCGAAGAAATGAGTGGCAGAGGGTAACGGTTCTTGATAGTTATATTGTTTAGCCCTCGGTAGTCTATGCAAGGTCTAAGTGTCTTGTCTTTCTTGTCAACAAAGAAGAAACCCGCCCCAGCAGGAGACGAAGAGGGACGGATGATTCCTGCAGCCAATGACTCATTGACATATTTCTCCAGCTTCTCTTTCTGGTCCAGAGAGGGAATAGAATCACGACCACGTGGGGAGAAGTTCCAGGCAGAATGTCAATGGCACAGTCATACGGACGATGTGGGGGAAGTGATGTAGCCTTGGTCTTGCTGAAAACCTCTCTGAGGTCATGGTACTCTTCAGGAACACCTGTCAAGTCTGGTTGAGGACTAGTGTTGTCACTGGGTAGCACTGCTGGGACGGCTTGCTTGAGACAAATCTGATGGCAAAATGGGCTCCAGTTAGAAATGGAACCTGTAGCCCAATCTATTTGGGGATTGTGACGAAGAAGCCAAGGGAAGCCGAGGATTACTGGGTGCTGTGGAGTTTTCAGGATGTGAAATTGGATTGACTCATGGTGATTGCCAGCCATTAGCAGGAGAACAGGAACAGTGCGATGTGTTATGGAACCCAGAAGTCTGCCATCCAGGGCATTGGCAGGCACAGGTACAGAGGAGAGGAACAAGGTTTATCTTTAATTGCAGAGCCAGGCTTTCATCAATAAGACTGATGTCAGAACCAGAGTCAATTAGAGTGGTCACTGTGTGAGTACCGCTCTCAAGCAACAGACGGGCTTGAAAATGAGGACGTTTATAGGGGAAGGTGTGGAGGAAAGACTCATCAGTATTCCCCTTTCTACTGATGAGCCTGCCCTTTTACTGGACACACAGAAACAAAATGGCCAGGCTTCCCACAATAGAGACAGAGATTCCTCTGGCGGCGTTCTCGCTCTTCAGGAGAAAGACTCGTTCTGCCCACCTGCATGGGCTCAGGACCTCCATCATGAGGAGATGAAGTGTGCCTAAGGGACTTTAAAGAAAGAGGCGAGCGTGTGAAATGTTGTCGTTCAGAAAGTCTGAGTCTCTTCTCGTGTCTCGAGCTTGGATGCAGTGATCAAGCTTAGTTGCCAGTTCAATCAAATTATCAAGATCAGACGGGAGATCAAGCGACACCAACTCATCTTTAACATAGTCACTGAGACCCAAAAGGTAGGCATCAGTTTGAGCTGCCATATTCCACTGGCTTTGAAGGGCCCGGGTTCGAATTCAATAGAATAATCTGCAACAGTCACGGGCTCCTGTCGCAGAGCCCATTAGACCACCGGCTGCATCAGGTCCAGATGACGTGGCACCAAACACCTTGCGTAGTTCTTGAGCAAAAGCGTCAAAAGAGGCACAGGCAATGGTTTGACGGCTCCCATTCAGCAGTTCCCACAGCCTAGCCCTATCTGTGAGGTGGTTGATGGCAAATGCCACCTTGGCTTTTTCTGTGGGGAATGTGTGTGGCTGTAAGGCAAAGAGAATGGAGCAGTTGGTCAAAAACGGATTGCACCCTTCTGGGTCTCCCTTATAACGTTCAGGAGTGCCTACTCTGGGTTCACAAACTGGTCCAGGTGCCAGCACTTCAACAGAAGGTGGCGGGGCGGGGTTGGTAGGAGCAGGAGTAACTGCAGTTACTAGCTGGGTGACAGTGACCGCCAGTTGGTGGATCTGAGCCGTTAAAGTGGCAATATTCTGTTCATTAGCTGCAGTTGACTGCTGAGCAGCATTAGCAGCAGATGCTAACTCGGCCTGCTGTTTCTGTAGGCTTTCCTCTAGCCTAGCAAGCCTCTCCATGGGGCTTTCCTTATGTGCTGAGTCCATACTGGCTAGATTGTTCTATCACGCAGGAGCACAGGACTCAAATGCAACACAAAGAATGCCGTCCAACACAAAGTATTATTTCAGTACAACAGAAAGTGTCCTACAAAAGGTAAGGCCTAAATGGCAAGGCAGGTAGATAACAACAAAGGAATTATATGATTTGTAAAGAACTAAAATATCCTCCAAAACTGGGAATCTCTTCAATAAGGAAACAGGCAGGGAAAAAACTCAGAATCAGGGACTTTAATCAGAATTGCTCAAAAGCAAACAACAGATACAGATACCAGGGTTCAGATACAGAGCTTGAGAAATAGATGTTCTCAGGTCAACAATCTAGCAAAGACTGAGTGAAGACCAGGAGCTTATATAGGCTCCCCAGGGATAATTAGGGAATGAGAGACAGGTGTCGGAGAACAGGGAGGGAGCAAAAGGAGGACTGGAACAGACCTGGAGCTGGACTGGGGAAGAACATGTAGACAATAGGCAGAACTGTGACACTGAGTGAAGATAGTTGATGTTCTAATGGTGTTTCCTCGCACAGACAGGGGCACAGACAGGGACACAGACAGGGGCACAGACAGGAGCACAGACAGGAGCACAGACAGGGACACAGACAGGGACACAGACAGGGACACAGACAGGGACACAGACAGGGACACAGACAGGGACACAAACAGACCAGGAGTTGTGTTTTCTTTCACATGTTTAACACACAAACCTGCAGATTTAGGCTGAGTTCTTCCCTCAAACAGAAAACACACGTCATGTGGTGATACAGAGACCTTCACTACAATCATTTGGATAATTTCAGCTCTGGAATTGCTGATCTTTTAGGAGCTGTTCACTTGAAAACTTGAAAAATGTAGACAGACTAATACTGCAGGATTATTCAAACATGTGAATGAAACAAAACACAACTCTGGGCTTGTTTTTTGTGAGGTAACAGCATTTTAAAATTAAAATTCTGCACAATAGGAGACAATACTAATACTAATTAGCTACAATATGAACGCTGATTAGAAAAAAACACACCATGTTTTTGGCATTTTTATTTTCAGGTGAAATCTCAGAGTCGGACACTGCAAAAAATAAAAAAGCAGGTTGTAAATTGCAAACACGCTACAGAATAGACAGTTGAGACAAATCAAAATTCTAATTAAATTTCGAGAGAGCGCGCTGGGGTTAGGCTCGCTCTTTGGCCCCGGTGCATTGTGGGCGCTCGCGCTCACACGGCTCTGCTCATTAGAAAAGAACGCTCAGGTTCACCTCTGCACAGTGACACGATTTTCGGACTTTGCCGTCCAGACTCGAACGCTGTGAATTTTAATGATTTACCACAACACACGACCTGTTAACGCCGGAGGAATTCTGCTTTTATTTCTGTGCGAGTTCCTTCAAATCGAAACAAAAGAAGCTGTTCAAAATGATGACCGAATGTGCACGACAACAATTTAAAACACTCTGAGTTCAGGTTGTTAAAAGTATTGAAACTAGATACAAATTTGAGCACCTATAGAACCTGGAGACACATTCTACTGTTTAAAGCAGGTGTCAAACTCATTTTGGTCCGGGGGCCGTATACAACCTACTTTGATCCCAAAGGGGCCGGATCAGAAAACTCAAAAACTCATGACATATATACCCAAAAAAATAGCAATAAGTCCAAATATTTGTGCAGAGAAAGACAAATCTATTACAGAAATCTTTATTTGATTAACTTTTTCTTTTATAAAATATTGTAGCGATCAGACGGCTGTTTCTTCAGTCCCAGCAATAATTTGTTTATCTTCTGTCTTCTCAATTCTCTGTTCAAGCTATTGTGCATTTCACCATGCCATGTCTTGTAGTGATGTTTAAGATTATATTCCCTGAGCACGGCCACTTGTGGCAAACACACTATGCACACAGGTTTCCCAACAGGAAACAGGAATTAGTTCATTTTTGTTGGAAAATCCTGCACTCAGCTCCACTTTTCTCATTTTTGACATTTTGCTGATGAGGGTCACGGTCAACAGTCAAAACGATCGTCCTTTAAGAGCGTTTGGAAAAAGGCGAGTCTTCATTTATGCCGCTCTGGTGGGAGTCGGCCACGCTGGAGATGCTGCTATGTTAAGCAGCGCAGAAAATTACCAAATAAATCTGAAAAATTAAAATATTAGAATAATAGAAAGAATAGATACTCAGGCGAGGGCCGGATTAAAGGTCTTGGAGGGCCGGATCCGGCCCCCGGGCCGCATGTTTGACACCTCTGGTTTAAAGAAAGAGTTTTTTTTTTTATTATCATTGTGGTATTGGAATTGGTTTTGAGTGTCGGTTTTATTCCTTTCGATAACAATCATCTCGTTGTGTTCATGTCATACTTCATTTTTGCTACAGTTACAGTCCAAAGTGTTCTGCTCAGTAACTTTGATCGATGTCTTCTACTCTGATTTATCACAAACTGTGGACGATGCTCAGGGTAAAACGCTCTAAAGATCATATTTATGAATGGACAAAGCGTTGGTTTGACTCGCAGATCCTCAGAAACTCTCCTACAGACTTCTCAGATTCATCCTGCCTGTGTGCGCATGGCTCTGTAATAAAAACTGGATAAGCCCCTCCCACTCTCTCTTGTCTCCAGACAGACTAGTGGCCGCTCCGGGTACTGCAGCTCCTGGGAGTTTGGGCCCAGACAGAATCCTCTTCTTTAGAAGCACAGTGCACTTTTGGGTATTCAAACTGCTCATGTTCTGACGGGGCATCCGGCTTTCACAGAGGTCACATTTTGTAGGATTCTTTTCTCTTTTCACAACATAAACTTTTTAAAATGTTTAAATCCTCCTTACAGACGTCACACAACTGGGAGGAGCCGGGCCGCACTGAGGAAGTAAAAGTGGTCGTGGTGACATTCTTTTGGGGCCCGTGCGCCAGTGAGGATCTTGGGTTCACCGTCCGGATTTGCTATAGTTCTGTGGTGGAACCCTGACGCTGTGAATCCTCCACTAACAACAGAAATCAACACCTTGTATCACAGTTTAGTTTGAAATTCTTTCGTATGACTAAAAGTGAATTTCATTAGAGCCAATGCTCCATCACACAGGCTTTAGCACACAGGTATATGGTCAAGATTTTAAAACTTATATAAGGGTATTCATTTTGTTTTCAGATTTTTATCCACTTACTCTGAGACTGTGTTCATTCTAGAGGCAGTTTATTTTAACAGAACTTTCTGTCCGTGCAGAAAGAGAATCTCACTACTTTTAAGTCACTTTCTGATAGATTTAAGTGTTGCAGTGTAGAATTGTCTCTGATGTCCTCATTAATAAACAAATATATGAAGAACACATCAGAGCACTTCCATGAACATGACCTCTGCTTCTGCAGACACAGGGTCAGATGTTCAAATCCAATACAGCGTTTACTGAAACAATGGAGATTTATTCTTAATCATAAAAAACATTGGACATGACGGACATGTTATAATCTGCTGTTTTGGTTCTTAAGGAGATGATCTCATCCGAGAGCAGAATGAGGATCACATGAGCCTCATGAGGATGAGACAAACATGTGTCTTTCTGCAGGTGGAGGCTCTGGTGATGTGTCTGTCTGCAGGTGGAGGCTCTGGTGATGTGTCTGTCTGCAGGTGGAGGCTCTGGTGATGTGTCTGTCTGCAGGTGGAGGCTCTGCTGATGTGTCTGTCTGCAGGTGGAGGCTCTGCTGATGTGTCTGTCTGCAGGTGGAGGCTCTGCTGATGTGTCTGTCTGCAGGTGGAGGCTCTGCTGATGTGTCTGTCTGCAGGTGGAGGCTCTGCTGATGTGTCTGTCTGCAGGTGGAGGCTCTGGTGATGTGTCTGTCTGCAGGTGGAGGCTCTGGTGATGTGTCTGTCTGCAGGTGGAGGCTCTGCTGATGTGTCTGTCTGCAGGTGGAGGCTCTGGTGATGTGTCTGTCTGCAGGTGGAGGCTCTGGTGATGTGTCTGTCTGCAGGTGGAGGCTCTGGTGATGTGTCTGTCTGCAGGTGGAGGCTCTGGTGATGTGTCTGTCTGCAGGTGGAGGCTCTGGTGATGTGTCTGTCTGCAGGTGGAGGCTCTGGTGATGTGTCTGTCTGCAGGTGGAGGCTCTGGTGATGTGTCTGTCTGCAGGTGGAGGCTCTGCTGATGTGTCTGTCTGCAGGTGGAGGCTCTGGTGATGTGTCTGTCTGCAGGTGGAGGCTCTGGTGATGTGTCTGTCTGCAGGTGGAGGCTCTGGTGATGTGTCTGTCTGCAGGTGGAGGCTCTGGTGATGTGTCTGTCTGCAGGTGGAGGCTCTGGTGATGTGTCTGTCTGCAGGTGGAGGCTCTGGTGATGTGTCTGTCTGCAGGTGGAGGCTCTGGTGATGTGTCTGTCTGCAGGTGGAGGCTCTGGTGATGTGTCTGTCTGCAGGTGGAGGCTCTGGTGATGTGTCTGTCTGCAGGTGGAGGCTCTGGTGATGTGTCTGTCTGCAGGTGGAGGCTCTGGTGATGTGTCTGTCTGCAGGTGGAGGCTCTGGTGATGAGTCTGTCTGCAGGTGGAGGCTCTGGTGATGTGTCTGTCTGCAGGTGGAGGCTCTGGTGATGTGTCTGTCTGCAGGTGGAGGCTCTGGTGATGTGTCTGTCTGCAGGTGGAGGCTCTGGTGATGTGTCTGTCTGCAGGTGGAGGCTCTGGTGATGTGTCTGTCTGCAGGTGGAGGCTCTGGTGATGTGTCTGTCTGCAGGTGGAGGCTCTGGTGATGTGTCTGTCTGCAGGTGGAGGCTCTGGTGATGTGTCTGTCTGCAGGTGGAGGCTCTGGTGATGAGTCTGTCTGCAGGTGGAGGCTCTGGTGATGTGTCTGTCTGCAGGTGGAGGCTCTGGTGATGTGTCTGTCTGCAGGTGGAGGCTCTGGTGATGTGTCTGTCTGCAGGTGGAGGCTCTGGTGATGTGTCTGTCTGCAGGTGGAGGCTCTGGTGATGTGTCTGTCTGCAGGTGGAGGCTCTGGTGATGTGTCTGTCTGCAGGTGGAGGCTCTGGTGATGTGTCTGTCTGCAGGTGGAGGCTCTGGTGATGTGTCTGTCTGCAGGTGGAGGCTCTGGTGATGTGTCTGTCTGCAGGTGGAGGCTCTGGTGATGTGTCTGTCTGCAGGTGGAGGCTCTGGTGACTGTGGAGCACAGACGGCTCCTTTAAGTGTGTGTGGAGCAGAAAGTCCATTTGGCCCCGGGCTCTCTCTCTCTCTCTCTCTCTCTCTCTCTCTGTAGTACTTTTCAGTCTTCTGTGTGTACTGAGGGCGGCCTGATTACCCATGATGCACCTCTCCATCCCGGGCTAGTGCAGGTAAACAGTCCCTCTCTCCATCAGGTGACCCGGGCTTCTGGATCTGTGTGGAGAGCGGAGCTTAGATGGTACATTTGCCCACTAACATGTGCTGCCATTGTGCCCTGAGGCAAGACCCTTCTTCCCCCTGGGTGAAGACTGTGAGAGGTCATTTTCACCTCCGGCTTTGGCTCTGCTCAGGGACACCAACACTTAAGGTTCCTGCTCCTGTCTCCTGTGTGCAGGGTCAGACTCTGCACCTGTCAGTGTGTGAGCAGAGGTTCCTGCTCCTGTCTCCTGTGTGCAGGGTCAGACTCTGCGCCTGTCAGTGTGTGAGCAGAGGTTCCTGCTCCTGTCTCCTGTGTGCAGGGTCAGACTCTGCACCTGTCAGTGTGTGAGCAGAGGTTCCTGCTCCTGTCTCCTGTGTGCAGGGTCAGACTCTGCACCTGTCAGTGTGTGAGCAGAGGTTCCTGCTCCTGTCTCCTGTGTGCAGGGTCAGACTCTGCACCTGTCAGTGTGAGCAGAGGTTCCTGCTCCTGTCTCCTGTGTGCAGGGTCAGACTCTGCACCTGTCAGTGTGTGAGCAGAGGTTCCTGCTCCTGTCTCCTGTGTGCAGGGTCAGACTCTGCACCTGTCAGTGTCTGAGCAGAGGTTCCTGCTCTGTCTCCTGTGTGCAGGGTCAGACTCTGCACCTGTCAGTGTGTGTGAGCAGAGGTTCCTGCTCCTGTCTCCTGTGTGCAGGGTCAGACTCTGCACCTGTCAGTGTGTGAGCAGAGGTTCCTGCTCCTGTCTCCTGTGTGCAGGGTCAGACTCTGCACCTGTCAGTGTGTGAGCAGAGGTTCCTGCTCCTGTCTCCTGTGTGCAGGGTCAGACTCTGCACCTGTCAGTGTGTGAGCAGAGGTTCCTGCTCCTGTCTCCTGTGTGCAGGGTCAGACTCTGCACCTGTCAGTGTCTGAGCAGAGGTTCCTGCTCCTGTCTCCTGTGTGCAGGGTCAGACTCTGCACCTGTCAGTGTGTGAGCAGAGGTTCCTGCTCCTGTCTCCTGTGTGCAGGGTCAGACTCTGCACAAGTCAGTGTGTGAGCAGAGGTTCCTGCTCCTGTCTCCTGTGTGCAGGGTCAGACTCTGCACCTGTCAGTGTCTGAGCAGAGGTTCCTGCTCCTGTCTCCTGTGTGCAGGGTCAGACTCTGCACCTGTCAGTGTGTGAGCAGAGGTTCCTGCTCCTGTCTCCTGTGTGCAGGGTCAGACTCTGCACCTGTCAGTGTGTGAGCAGAGGTTCCTGCTCCTGTCTCCTGTGTGCAGGGTCAGACTCTGCACCTGTCAGTGTGTGAGCAGAGGTTCCTGCTCCTGTCTCCTGTGTGCAGGGTCAGACTCTGCACCTGTCAGTGTGTGAGCAGAGGTTCCTGCTCCTGTCTCCTGTGTGCAGGGTCAGACTCTGCACCTGTCAGTGTCTGAGCAGAGGTTCCTGCTCCTGTCTCCTGTGTGCAGGGTCAGACTTCTGAACCTGTCAGTGTGTGAGCAGAGGTTCCTGCTCCTGTCTCCTGTGTGCAGGGTCAGACTCTGCACCTGTCAGTGTGTGAGCAGAGGTTCCTGCTCCTGTCTCCTGTGTGCAGGGTCAGACTCTGCACCTGTCAGTGTGTGAGCAGAGGTTCCTGCTCCTGTCTCCTGTGTGCAGGGTCAGACTCTGCACCTGTCAGTGTCTGAGCAGAGGTTCCTGCTCCTGTCTCCCTGTGTGCAGGGTCAGACTCTGCACCTGTCAGTGTGTGAGCAGAGGTTCCTGCTCCTGTCTCCTGTGTGCAGGGTCAGACTCTGCACCTGTCAGTGTGTGAGCAGAGGTTCCTGCTCCTGTCTCCTGTGTGCAGGGTCAGACTCTGCACCTGTCAGTGTCTGAGCAGAGGTTCCTGCTCCTGTCTCCTGTGTGCAGGGTCAGACTCTGCACCTGTCAGTGTCTGAGCAGAGGTTCCTGCTCCTGTCTCCTGTGTGCAGGGTCAGACTCTGCACCTGTCAGTGTGTGAGCAGAGGTTCCTGCTCCTGTCTCCTGTGTGCAGGGTCAGACTCTGCACCTGTCAGTGTGTGAGCAGAGGTTCCTGCTCCTGTCTCCTGTGTGCAGGGTCAGACTCTGCACCTGTCAGTGTGTGAGCAGAGGTTCCTGCTCCTGTCTCCTGTGTGCAGGGTCAGACTCTGCACCTGTCAGTGTCTGAGCAGAGGTTCCTGCTCCTGTCTCCTGTGTGCAGGGTCAGACTCTGCACCTGTCAGTGTGTGAGCAGAGGTTCCTGCTCCTGTCTCCTGTGTGCAGGGTCAGACTCTGCACCTGTCAGTGTGTGAGCAGAGGTTCCTGCTCCTGTCTCCTGTGTGCAGGGTCAGACTCTGCACCTGTCAGTGTCTGAGCAGAGGTTCCTGCTCCTGTCTCCTGTGTGCAGGGTCAGACTCTGCACCTGTCAGTGTGTGAGCAGAGGTTCCTGCTCCTGTCTCCTGTGTGCAGGGTCAGACTCTGCACCTGTCAGTGTGTGAGCAGAGGTTCCTGCTCCTGTCTCCTGTGTGCAGGGTCAGACTCTGCACCTGTCAGTGTCTGAGCAGAGGTTCCTGCTCCTGTCTCCTGTGTGCAGGGTCAGACTCTGCACCTGTCAGTGTCTGAGCAGAGGTTCCTGCTCCTGTCTCCTGTGTGCAGGGTCAGACTCTGCACCTGTCAGTGTGTGAGCAGAGGTTCCTGCTCCTGTCTCCTGTGTGCAGGGTCAGACTCTGCACCTGTCAGTGTGTGAGCAGAGGTTCCTGCTCCTGTCTCCTGTGTGCAGGGTCAGACTCTGCGCAGTTCAGTGTGTTAGCAGAGGTTCCTGCTGGGGTCTCCTGTGTGCAGGGTCAGACTCTGCACCTGTCAGTGTGTGAGCAGAGGTTCCTGCTCCTGTCTCCTGTGTGCAGGGTCAGACTCTGCACCTGTCAGTGTGTGAGCAGAGGTTCCTGCTCCTGTCTCCTGTGTGCAGGGTCAGACTCTGCACCTGTCAGTGTGTGAGCAGAGGTTCCTGCTCCTGTCTCCTGTGTGCAGGGTCAGACTCTGCACCTGTCAGTGTGTGAGCAGAGGTTCCTGCTCCTGTCTCCTGTGTGCAGGGTCAGACTCCCTGCACCAGTCAGTGTGTGAGCAGAGGTTCCTGCTCCTGTCTCCTGTGTGCAGGGTCAGACTCTGCACCTGTCAGTGTGTGAGCAGAGGTTCCTGCTCCTGTCTCCTGTGTGCAGGGTCAGACTCTGCACCTGTCAGTGTGTGAGCAGAGGTTCCTGCTCCTGTCTCCTGTGTGCAGGGTCAGACTCTGCACCTGTCAGTGTGTGAGCAGAGGTTCCTGCTCCTGTCTCCTGTGTGCAGGGTCAGACTCTGCACCTGTCAGTGTGTGAGCAGAGGTTCCTGCTCCTGTCTCCTGTGTGCAGGGTCAGACTCTGCAACTTAGAGTGTGTGTGCAGAGGTTCCTGCTCCTGTCTCCTGTGTGCAGGGTCAGACTCTGCACCTGTCAGTGTGTGAGCAGAGGTTCCTGCTCCTGTCTCCTGTGTGCAGGGTCAGACTCTGCACCTGTCAGTGTGTGAGCAGAGGTTCCTGCTCCTGTCTCCTGTGTGCAGGGTCAGACTCTGCACCTGTCAGTGTGTGAGCAGAGGTTCCTGCTCCTGTCTCCTGTGTGCAGGGTCAGACTCTGCACCTGTCAGTGTGTGAGCAGAGGTTCCTGCTCCTGTCTCCTGTGTGCAGGGTCAGACTCTGCACCTGTCAGTGTCTGAGCAGAGGTTCCTGCTCCTGTCTCCTGTGTGCAGGGTCAGACTCTGCACCTGTCAGTGTGTGAGCAGAGGTTCCTGCTCCTGTCTCCTGTGTGCAGGGTCAGACTCTGCACCTGTCAGTGTGTGAGCAGAGGTTCCTGCTCCTGTCTCCTGTGTGCAGGGTCAGACTCTGCACCTGTCAGTGTGTGAGCAGAGGTTCCTGCTCCTGTCTCCTGTGTGCAGGGTCAGACTCTGCACCTGTCAGTGTGTGAGCAGAGGTTCCTGCTCCTGTCTCCTGTGTGCAGGGTCAGACTCTGCACCTGTCAGTGTCTGAGCAGAGGTTCCTGCTCCTGTCTCCTGTGTGCAGGGTCAGACTCTGCACCTGTCAGTGTGTGAGCAGAGGTTCCTGCTCCTGTCTCCTGTGTGCAGGGTCAGACTCTGCACCTGTCAGTGTGTGAGCAGAGGTTCCTGCTCCTGTCTCCTGTGTGCAGGGTCAGACTCTGCACCTGTCAGTGTCTGAGCAGAGGTTCCTGCTCCTGTCTCCTGTGTGCAGGGTCAGACTCTGCACCTGTCAGTGTGTGAGCAGAGGTTCCTGCTCCTGTCTCCTGTGTGCAGGGTCAGACTCTGCACCTGTCAGTGTGTGAGCAGAGGTTCCTGCTCCTGTCTCCTGTGTGCAGGGTCAGACTCTGCACCTGTCAGTGTGTGAGCAGAGGTTCCTGCTCCTGTCTCCTGTGTGCAGGGTCAGACTCTGCACCTGTCAGTGTGTGAGCAGAGGTTCCTGCTCCTGTCTCCTGTGTGCAGGGTCAGACTCTGCACCTGTCAGTGTCTGAGCAGAGGTTCCTGCTCCTGTCTCCTGTGTGCAGGGTCAGACTCTGCACCTGTCAGTGTGTGAGCAGAGGTTCCTGCTCCTGTCTCCTGTGTGCAGGGTCAGACTCTGCACCTGTCAGTGTGTGAGCAGAGGTTCCTGCTCCTGTCTCCTGTGTGCAGGGTCAGACTCTGCACCTGTCAGTGTGTGAGCAGAGGTTCCTGCTCCTGTCTCCTGTGTGCAGGGTCAGACTCTGCACCTGTCAGTGTCTGAGCAGAGGTTCCTGCTCCTGTCTCCTGTGTGCAGGGTCAGACTCTGCACCTGTCAGTGTGTGAGCAGAGGTTCCTGCTCCTGTCTCCTGTGTGCAGGGTCAGACTCTGCACCTGTCAGTGTGTGAGCAGAGGTTCCTGCTCCTGTCTCCTGTGTGCAGGGTCAGACTCTGCACCTGTCAGTGTCTGAGCAGAGGTTCCTGCTCCTGTCTCCTGTGTGCAGGGTCAGACTCTGCACCTGTCAGTGTCTGAGCAGAGGTTCCTGCTCCTGTCTCCTGTGTGCAGGGTCAGACTCTGCACCTGTCAGTGTGTGAGCAGAGGTTCCTGCTCCTGTCTCCTGTGTGCAGGGTCAGACTCTGCACCTGTCAGTGTGTGAGCAGAGGTTCCTGCTCCTGTCTCCTGTGTGCAGGGTCAGACTCTGCACCTGTCAGTGTGTGAGCAGAGGTTCCTGCTCCTGTCTCCTGTGTGCAGGGTCAGACTCTGCACCTGTCAGTGTCTGAGCAGAGGTTCCTGCTCCTGTCTCCTGTGTGCAGGGTCAGACTCTGCACCTGTCAGTGTGTGAGCAGAGGTTCCTGCTCCTGTCTCCTGTGTGCAGGGTCAGACTCTGCACCTGTCAGTGTGTGAGCAGAGGTTCCTGCTCCTGTCTCCTGTGTGCAGGGTCAGACTCTGCACCTGTCAGTGTCTGAGCAGAGGTTCCTGCTCCTGTCTCCTGTGTGCAGGGTCAGACTCTGCACCTGTCAGTGTGTGAGCAGAGGTTCCTGCTCCTGTCTCCTGTGTGCAGGGTCAGACTCTGCACCTGTCAGTGTGTGAGCAGAGGTTCCTGCTCCTGTCTCCTGTGTGCAGGGTCAGACTCTGCACCTGTCAGTGTGTGAGCAGAGGTTCCTGCTCCTGTCTCCTGTGTGCAGGGTCAGACTCTGCACCTGTCAGTGTCTGAGCAGAGGTTCCTGCTCCTGTCTCCTGTGTGCAGGGTCAGACTCTGCACCTGTCAGTGTGTGAGCAGAGGTTCCTGCTCCTGTCTCCTGTGTGCAGGGTCAGACTCTGCACCTGTCAGTGTGTGAGCAGAGGTTCCTGCTCCTGTCTCCTGTGTGCAGGGTCAGACTCTGCACCTGTCAGTGTGTGAGCAGAGGTTCCTGCTCCTGTCTCCTGTGTGCAGGGTCAGACTCTGCACCTGTCAGTGTGTGAGCAGAGGTTCCTGCTCCTGTCTCCTGTGTGCAGGGTCAGACTCTGCACCTGTCAGTGTGTGAGCAGAGGTTCCTGCTCCTGTCTCCTGTGTGCAGGGTCAGACTCTGCACCTGTCAGTGTGTGAGCAGAGGTTCCTGCTCCTGTCTCCTGTGTGCAGGGTCAGACTCTGTGGGTTATTAACATATTTACATCACTGTCACTTTTTATTGTTAAGAAAATACTGTGTTTGCCAAAAAGAACATATTGAGGTCCAATTACCATTTGTTCTTTTGAATTTCAATTCAGAACAAACAATACTAAAATGGGAAAACAGTTTATTTCATTATTCTCTTTTGTCAAATAAAAAACACATGCCGACCTCAATTTAATCTAAAGTTTATTTCAAATGACACCAATGAAAAAACAGTCTCAGTGCCTATTTTTAATTTGGATATTTTATTCTGCTTATCTGAAGTTCTGCTGCTCAGAGCGTCGTCTGTGAGAGGAGAGTTTATCTCCGCTTCCCTTTTCTCGCCCTGGAGTCCAACATTTACCTTCTAAGACGCCAAACGCGTCGCTATAAAAAAGGACGACATGTTTGTCCACAAAACTGCAACGATTCTTCAGGTCAGTCCTTCTACAGCAGGACGTCCGGGGTAAATACACCAGAGAGAATAAAATATCCAAATTGAAATATTCAGGAGACAGTTTTTTATGAGTGTAATTTGGAATAAACTTTAATTCATCCATCCATCCATCCATCCATCTTCTCCCGCTTAATCCAGCTGGGTCGCGGGGGCAGTTTACTGCCCAATCCTCATAGCACCTGACCCCCCCTATGAACCCCTCTGCAGGTGGTGAGCCCACAGGAGGGTGGACAACATGGTCCTTGATGTTAGTTCATAGGGGTTAATTCAAATATTGGAAAAAGAGGTCAAAATCTTTGTTCTGTTTGACACTAACACAGAAAAATGAAATAACAAACTGTGTCCCCGTGTCACTGTTTTTCCTTCTTAACTCAAATTCAAAAGAACAAAGCGACACACAGACAGGGGAACAGACAGGGGCACAGACAGGGGCACAGACAGGGACACAGACAGGGGAACAGACAGGGGCACAGACAGGGGCACAGACAGGGACACAGACAGGGGCACAGACAGGGACACAGACAGGGGCACAGACAGGAACACAGACAGGGGCACAGACAGGGGCACAGACAGGGGCACAGACAGGGACACAGACAGGGGCACAGACAGGGGCACAGACAGGAACACAGACAGGGGCACAGACAGGGGCACAGACAGGGGCACAGACAGGGACACAGACAGGGGCACAGACAGGGACACAGACAGGGGCACAGACAGGAACACAGACAGGGGCACAGACAGGGGCACAGACAGGGGCACAGACAGGGACACAGACAGGGGCACAGACAGGGGCACAGACAGGGGCACAGACAGGGACACAGACAGGGGCACAGACAGGGACACAGACAGGGGCACAGACAGGAACACAGACAGGGGCACAGACAGGGGCACAGACAGGGGCACAGACAGGGACACAGACAGGGGCACAGACAGGAACACAGACAGGGGCACAGACAGGGACACAGACAGGGGCACAGACAGGGACACAGACAGGGGCACAGACAGGAACACAGACAGGGGCACAGACAGGGGCACAGACAGGGGCACAGACAGGGACACAGACAGGGGCACAGACAGGGGCACAGACAGGGGCACAGACAGGGACACAGACAGGGGCACAGACAGGGACACAGACAGGGGCACAGACAGGAACACAGACAGGGGCACAGACAGGGGCACAGACAGGGGCACAGACAGGGACACAGACAGGGGCACAGACAGGGGCACAGACAGGAGCACAGACAGGGGCACAGACAGGAGCACAGACAGGAGCACAGACAGGGGCACAGACAGGAGCACAGACAGGGGCACAGACAGGGGCACAGACAGGGACACACACAGGGGCACAGACAGGGGCACAGACAGGGGCACAGACAGGGACACAGACAGGGGCACAGACAGGAGCACAGACAGGGGCACAGACAGGGGCACAGACAGGGGCACAGACAGGGGCACAGACAGGGACACAGACAGGAGCACAGACAGGGGCACAGACAGGGGCACAGACAGGGACACAGACGGCTCATAAATGTAAAAATTCCAGGAGAAAAGAAGAGTCCTGGAATGTGCCTCAAATCCATTCTTCCAGCTCCAGAGCAGAGCCACTGCAGAGGGAGGAGTGAGGGGGCGGAGACTCGTACACAGAGAGAGGAGTGAGGGGGCGGAGACTTGTACACAGAGAGAAGTGAGGGGGCGGAGACTCGTACAGAGCCACTGCAGAGAGAGGAGTGAGGGGGCGGAGACTCGTACAGAGCCACTGCAGAGAGAGGAGTGAGGGGGCGGAGACTCGTACAGAGCCACTGCAGAGAGAGGAGTGAGGGGGCGGAGACTCGTACAGAGCCACTGCAGAGAGAGGAGTGAGGGGGCGGAGACTCGTACAGAGCCACTGCAGAGGGAGGAGTGAGGGGGCGGAGACTCGTACAGAGCCACTGCAGAGAGAGGAGTGAGGGGGCGGAGACTCGTACAGAGCCACTGCAGAGAGAGGAGTGAGGGGGCGGAGACTCATACAGAGCCACTGCAGAGAGAGGAGTGAGGGGCGGAGACTTCGCACAGAGCCACTGCAGAGAGAGGAGTGAGGGGCGGAGACTGCACAGAGCCACTGCAGAGAGAGGAGTGAGGGGCGGAGACTGCACAGAGCCACTGCAGAGAGAGGAGTGAGGGGGCGGAGACTCGTACAGAGCCACTGCAGAGAGAGGAGTGAGGGGCGGAAACTCGTACACAGAGAGAGGAGTGAGGGGCGGAGACTCGTACACAGAGAGAGGAGTGAGGGGCGGAGACTCGTACAGAGCCACTGCAGAGAGAGGAGTGAGGGGGCGGAGACTCGTACAGAGCCACTGCAGAGAGAGGAGTGAGGGGGCGGAGACTCGTACAGAGCCACTGCAGAGAGAGGAGTGAGGGGGCGGAGACTCGTACACAGAGAGAGGAGTGAGGGGGCGGAGACTCGTACACAGAGAGAGGAGTGAGGGGGCGGAGACTCGTACAGAGCCACTGCAGAGAGAGGAGTGAGGGGGCGGAGACTCATACAGAGCCACTGCAGAGAGAGGAGTGAGGGGGCGGAGACTCGTACAGAGCCACTGCAGAGAGAGGAGTGAGGGGGCGGAAACTCGTACACAGAGAGAGGAGTGAGGGGGCGGAGACTCGTACACAGAGAGAGGAGTGAGGGGGCGGAGACTCATACACAGGAGCCCAGTCTGTACTGAACTGTCCCACAGAGAGAGGAGGAGGAGAGAGGAGGAGAAGGAGAGAGGGATAAAGAAAGGGAAAGACGCACAGACGAGGAAGGGAGAGAGAGTGCAAGAGAGGAAGAGAGAGAACTGGAGAAGAGAGAGGGAGAAGTGGGAGAGAGGAGGCTGAGAGAGAAGGAGGAGGGACAGAGAGTGAGCGAGGGAGGAAGAGCTGAAGGAATAAAGAATTGTTTAAAGGTAAGAGACAGAGAGAGAGAACGGAGGCGAGTGACAGAGAGATGAGCAGAGAGAGAGAACAGAGAAGAACAACGGTGGAAGAGAGAGGAGGAAGATTAGAAGAAAGAGAGAAGGAAAGGGAGGGAGAGAGGAAGAGCTAGAATGGTTGAATAGAAACTAACTAAAAGAGAGAACTATAGAAGAGGAAGAGAGTGAGAGACAGATTAAGAAGAGAAGCATAGAGAAGGATGAGAGAGTAAGAGAAATAGAAAGAGAAGGGAGATAGAGACTAAGAGAAGGAGAAAGATTAGAAGAGAGAGAGATAGAAAAAGAAGGAAGTTAGAGATTAAGAGAAGGAGAAAGATTAGAAGAGAGAGAGATAGATAGAAGGTAGAAGAGAAGTGAGAGAGAGTGCAAGTAAAAGACAAAAATAAAGAAAAGACAAAGAAAAGAGAGAGAATAAGTTGAGGATACAGCGAAATAAAGGGAAGAGAGACAGGGAGAGAATAAGAGAAGGAGAGAAAAAGAAGGACGGGGGAAGAGAGAGCGCTTGAGCTAAAGAAAGAGAGGGATGACCAGGGGGCGCTCCGGTCCATGTCTAACCAGTTTAAGGGGAATCCAAGTCTGCAAACGCCCAGATGCCCTAACGCCCCCGAACGCCTCACAGTCGTCTCATTTTCACCGGTTTAAGGAACAAAGTGAGTGTTTGTCGTGTATTTTTCATGTATTTTTCATGTATGTACTTGGCCAGCGGCGCAGCTTTATGCATTTAAAGTGATGCTTAAGAGGCCGAGAGTGGGAGCGGATTCCACAGGACTTCATTAAAATAATCTCGCAGAAGTGTTGGGAAAAAAAAAAGAAGAAAAAATCCATCCATCTTCTCCCGCTCACTTATTCCGCTGGCAGATCATTTCACTTGTCAAGTTGATCAAATAAAGTCAAATGTTCTTAATTTTTCCCAGTGTAGAGACGGGCAATTCCAGGTCTGAAAGAAGATGAAAACGAAGCGAGGCACGTGAAGGTGCACGG
>CM068364.1:36240495-36250495 GCA_034769755.1 Odontamblyopus lacepedii | reverse complement strand
TCAGAGACTGAAGGGCGTCTGAGACACAAAGGCCCCTCACCAGTGGCTGGGGGCCAAAGCAGTCAGATCCACTCAGCCACAGGTCGGCGGTGCAGTTCCATTTCCCACAGCCCCTGTGTCCGTGTGCACTGTACGACTAATGTGCGAGTGGTTCTTTGACGTAAAGCTCGGAGTGTCCTGAAAGTGGAAAAGCGCCGTATAAAAATGTGACCATTTCCCATAATTAGTGTTATTTATAACGACTCGATGTGATGTGCTCTGCAGTGGGACAGAAAAACGACAGAATAAGACAATAGACCGTTTGCAGCTTGGGTGATTTTCGCCTAACCCAGTACTTCCGGTTTCCATCTTGGAGATACAGATCGCTATAAAACACAGCCCCCAAGTTGTTGTTAAATCGAATTTTCGTTTATTGTGTGTCAAAATGTCTAAAAAGTCGGATCAAAGGACAAAAAAAGAAAATTCTATATATGGATACGCTACAATCTTCTGAAAGAGTGAGATATGATGCGAAATTGCAAGAAATAGGTGGAATTGATCCTTATGAAATAAAAGATGCCTCTTCTGATGTGGATTTATTGCCGTCGATCTCTTACCCTGACATCGTGAATTATCTAGTGTGCCCCAAGTCCGTATACACCAAACATTCTCATTTCCTCATTTCTACGACCATGCAGCACTGTAAACAGTGGTAAACATGGAGCTTGACATGTCTATTTTTAAATCTTGTAGATGTGTGAGAAATAAAATAAATATTTTGTTTTAATCAGGATGATGTATTACGATCATGAAGGTACTTACTGGAAACAAAATGATGGGAACACACGCGGATGTTTGAGACTGTTTTTCCTGTGAAATCCTGATTCAAACTTGCAAGCCATAATCATCGCCTTTCTTCCGACAATTCTTGTGTTTTTTCACCTTGGCCAACGATTACTTCTGGTAAACGATAAAAGGATCTATCACTCTCCCTGTCTGAACGGTTATGACAACCTAAAACACGGCAGTAGTTCACCATCGTTCGTTTTTTTTCGCAATGGACGTTCTGTAGTCAATACTGCATCTACAGGACTGGAGATGCGAGTATCTCCAGAATGGCCGATCCACACTGTGACATCACATGCAATCGGTCTGTACAACATGTGTAGAGCTGTGAGTCCAGACGACAGAGAGAGTGGAGCAGAGCACAGAGACCCTCCTACTGACAGGACCACAGGACGGCAGGACCACAGGACGGCAGGACCACAGGACGGCAGGACCACAGGAGGGCAGGACCACAGGACGGCAGGACCACAGGACGGCAGGACCACAGGACGGCAGGACCACAGGAGGGCAGGACCACAGGAGGGCAGGACCACAGGACGGCAGGACCACAGGACGGCAGGACCACAGGAGGGCAGGACCACAGGAGGGCAGGACCACAGGACGGCAGGACCACAGGAGGGCAGGACCACAGGAGGGCAGGACCACAGGACGGCAGGACCACAGAAGGGCAGGACCACAGGACGGCAGGACCACAGGAGGGCAGGACCACAGGAGGGCAGGACCACAGGAGGGCAGGACCACAGGACGGCAGGACCACAGGAGGGCAGGACCACAGGAGGGCAGGACCACAGGACGGCAGGACCACAGGAGGGCAGGACCACAGGAGGGCAGGACCACAGGAGGGCAGGACCACAGGACGGCAGGACCACAGAAGGGCAGGACCACAGGAGGGCAGGACCACAGGAGGGCAGGACCACAGGAGGGCAGGACCACAGGACGGCAGGACCACAGAAGGGCAGGACCACAGGACGGCAGGACCACAGGAGGGCAGGACCACAGGAGGGCAGGACCACAGGAGGGCAGGACCACAGGACTTCAGGAGCACAGAAGGGCAGGACCACAGGACGGCAGGACCACAGAAGGGCAGGACCACAGGACGGCAGGACCACAGGAGGGCAGGACCACACGACGGCAGAATGATGGACCAGTGACATTTACCAAAGCTGATCCAGAAAAGTTCAAACACAAAACACACAAAACCCCAGAGAGACTCAGGTTCAGGGATTAGACTGTGTCACCTCCACTGTGTGTGTGGACAAACTGCTGATGTCAGAGTGCTGGACTGAAGGATCTGCACATCACGTGAACTGGGCTCTTGTTACAGGAGGTATGAGGAGGTAACGACGTTCTAACGAGGCTCCGGTTTATGTAATATAACATATGTGTCAAACATGCGGCCCGGGGGCCAGATCCGGCCCTCCAAGACCTTTAATCTGGCCCTCGGCTGATTTTTCTATTAAAATACTTAAAATTTTCAGATTTTTCTGTTAATTTTCTGCACCGTTTAGCATAGCAGCGTCTCCGGCGTTTCTGTACGTTGCGACTCCCACCAGAGCAGCACAAATGAAGACTTTCCTCTTTCCAAACGCTCTTAAAGGACGATCGTTTTGACTGTCGACCGTGACCCTCATCAGCAAAATGTCAAAAAATGAGAAAAGCAGATGCTGAGTTCAGGATTTCCCAAGAAAAATAGTCTAATTCTTATTTGTTGACAGAGGTGAATGGGAAATCTGTGCTCAGTGTGTTTGGAACAAGTGGCGTTGCTCGAGGAATATAATCTTAAACACCACTACGAGACACGGAGAAAAATACAATAACGAAGAGAGAACTGAGTTTTCTGATCCGGCCCTTTTGGGATCAAAGTAGGTTGCATACGGCCCCCGGACCAAAGTGAGTTTGACACCCCTGTAATATAGGAACTTCAAGTCAATGAGTAATCACAGTATTACAGATATCTGGACTGAAAAGTGTGTGTGTGTGTGTGTGTGTGTGTGTGTGTTATTCTCAGTGTGTCCAGAGGTCGGAGAGGTTCTTCTGAAGCACATTCACGGTGACGTCTGAATGTACGGAATTACAGCCCCCGACAAAAATATGGAAATATGAAAATATGAAAAGTGGCTTCAATAGCTTCATGATTAACACAAATCAGCACAATTCATAATCAAGACCACTGGTTATGAGTCTTTAAAACGTCTCTGACTCTGAGTGAAATACGTTTTTACATTTTGTTCCTGTTAAACCAAATGAAAAATTCAAAGAGGTTCGTCACTAAAGTAGTTTTTTTTCCTGTGCTTTTACTGAGGAGGCATTATTGAGTCCTTACTCCTCCACTGCCCATAAATACTTTGTACCTGATTTCTACTGTCAACATGAAAAACAGAACAAATGCATTTTTACAGAGTTATCCCTGACTGACCTTTTGCATTCAGAGCGTCCTGATTATTCACCATGATGACTTTATAAGCACTTTTCACACTTCTTAGAGATTACAGAAGAGAGACAGAATTTTGCAGTGATGGTAAAGCTCTTAACATGACAACACACACTTCCTGATAAATAAAATGCATTACGATCAGATGCAAACAGCACACAGCAAACTTATTTTGCCCTTAAGTCCGGCTTATACGATATATCTGCACTGGGGAAGAGGTGTTTTGTTCAAATAGCCGACGTGAAAGTCATTTTTAGAGCCTATAGAGTAGCCATTATGTTCAGGGGTGCACATAACTGGTACGCTGGTACGCATGCGCAGCACAAAATAACGAATGCGTAATGCCACTTCAGTTACTGAGCGCCTTTGCGTAGCCCACTTGACTTGACCGATCGTGTCATATCGATCTTACACATGTCCAAGTCCAACTACTGTCAAAGATGTCTAAAAAACAACAGACATTAAGCAGCTTCTTTGGCGTTTCCCGCCTACAAAGAAACACCAACCGGAGCCAGAGCCGAAGAAAAGACTTTTTTCGGAAAAGTGGCTTCAAGATGTGCAGTGGCTTGAAGCTAACGATGAACGCACTGAAATGTGGTGTAAGCTTTGCCGCTCACATCCACACCGAGCAGATAAAACAGGTGCGTTTTATAAAGGTTCAAAGAATTTCAACCATCCTTTATTTGACAAGCACGAAAAGAGCAAAGAGCATACGAATGTGGTGCAAGCCATTGCTAATAAACAAGCTAGCCGAGAAGAACTGTCCAGTCGCCCACTTAGCAGATGGCTGTGGATGGAGACAGCTAATCGCAGGCTCAACCAAAGACAAAGAGGTGCATCTGCAGCATCTTCATCATCTACCATGCAGGGAGCGGAAGCAGTGGAGAGTGGGGGCGAAACAGAGGAGGACAGTGGGGGCGACACGGAGGACAGTGGGGGCGAAACAGAGGAGGACAGTGAGGAAGATGGCACTTTTTAAGACCTCGCTACATAATGAGTGAGTACCAAACTCCATCTCCGGGTACTCACCTGAGTAACTCACTGAAAAAGTTATGTGCACCCCTGATTATGTTCATGTTTTAGACTGGTAAACTCCACAGTGAAACGCATCTTATGGACCAATTTTATTTAAGCACGGGACCTTCTTACTGTGAGTCAGACAGGGCACTAACATCTTCATGAATGTACGGTCTGAAGGCACGCTGGTATTTTCCTTTCCGTAAACCAGAGCGCGCTGAACAAAAGTGAGTCTGAATATCTGCAGCAGGATATTTTCTTCCTTCCTCCTGTGTGGATCTACTTTCCCTAAATTCTCTGTGTACAAACAAACCTGGCACATTGTCGCAGTCGGACATTAAAAGCCTCGAAACTCAAATGAAATGTTTGGCACACGCTGTTTTCAATCTCTGCTAAATAACTCACTCACTGCTATCGGCGCAAATATCCACTCTCGTCTGGAACATTTAGTTGTGTTTTTACATGTTTTTTTTTGTTGTTTTTTTTGGTTTGGAGACGTGGACGGGAGCTGGGCTGACAGGTCCAATTAGAAGCAGGAGCGGCCCCAGCAGGGAGACAACTCACACTGTACACACAGAGCACATAACAGAGCGCTCGGATTTACGCACCGATAGAGGAGATATTGAATGCACCACCTGACAGTACACCAGAGGAAAGACCGCAGTATACAGCGCAGGCGTCTTCAGCAAATATGTGCACCGCTTTACTGAAGGTTCTGTATTACGCAAAATGGACCCTTGAGAGCTTTAACCTCCTGAGACCCTGTGGCCCCATACGAGGACATTACATTTTTGCCTCTTAGCACCATGATTTTCAATTATTTTAAACTTTCACCTGTAATCAACTAAAAACCTCTACAGCAGCTCCCGAAAGTAAAAAAAAACTGCATGGTAAAGTTTAGATGCAAAATGTATGAATAAAACCAATGTATTTATGTACAATAATGTCTCTTCATGTATCTTAATGTCTCTTCATTTGGCATTAAAATCTGACACATTTTATTGCCCACAGCAGACGAGAGCATCAGGAAATGTCCTCGTTTGAAGACATTGGGACTGTGTTATATTATTGATTGTACATGTTGTTAGGTAAACTTGGGAATATTTAGATGAGTTTACAGTTATAAATTGCTGGACGTTTCTGCTGCTATAGGGAAACTGCTGCCTGTCTCCACTTTTTGTAACGATTGAAAACCAGAAAAAATTAAAACTGTGGACCACATTTTCAGGCCTTTTTGTGTGTTTTTAACCTCACTCACTGAAACCCAACCCGCTCACGGTCGACCTACGTCACATTTGGCAGGTTTAGGGCTTGAAATAAACAGCTAATTGCTGTTTGTTTGTTTTTTGTAATTTTTTTATACATTTGAATGTTTTTACATTTTTTAACCAATGGTGTCATACAGAAGACTTACTTAGTAGGTCCTACTTATCCCAAATAGCAAGAAGAAATGAAAAATGCACACCAGACAAAAGCTCGGGTCTCAGGAGGTTAAGGCGTGTTGTGATAGTGTTTCCTCCTCAAAACAAACCTGGAGTTGTGTTTTGTTTGACTAACTGGTCTGTCCACATCTCCAACGCTCAAAATGCTCTGTTCCACCTTGCACTACAAATTTTGCTGATCTGACCAAGATTTTAAAACTTATATCAGGTTATTCATCTTGTTTTTCACATTTATTATCTACTTATTAATTCTGAGTCTGCCTAAAGGTGAACTCCGGCAGGAAGGAAGGAAGGAAGAAGGAAAAGATCTTTTCCTTATTCCATGTGAAATGAACACCAACGCGTATATTGAGCCCATTTCTTGACAGGTTTGTGTATTTCTTTAAAATTCATGATTTTATGACTTATGATTTTGCTGTGAATGGCCCAGGACAGGGGTCGGGTTTGGAGCGTCTCCCACAGAAAACACCCGTGGAGCCACAAAACCCTAAAATGAGGATAACACTGCATATGATTTTATTTTTATTTTTTTACCTGTAACTCTGTATAAAAGACTATAGTGTGTTGCATTTATGAAATCAGTGAAATGCTACAGAGAATATACGATGTCCATTCATATATACGAACTATGCATCCTGCAGACGTATAATCTCTGAAAAGGTGAACATGAACCAATGCTCCAACGCGGCAGAAGCACAGAACAGACTCACCATCAGCAGCACATCCTCTGTCACAGTAAGAACACTCATATTCCGCTGAGTCGTGTCCTTTAGTCTGACAGAAGCTGAAGCGTCAGCACTGAGCTGTGGTTTCAGTGCAGTTTATGCAAATGAGCTATGCAATTTTAAGTTTTGTTTCTCTAAAACCGAAACAAATGTGCGCAAAGCTGCATTAAACACATTATTACTGAATGTCTATTCGAGTCCTCCTCATAGGAAACAAAAATCGAAGCCTAAATTATGTATCTGCAGTGAATCAAAAATCGACCCCTGGCACAGAAGTTTCTACCAAATACTTGTGGATATCGCCGAAGTGGTTGTTGGGCGACGTAGTTGGCGATTCAGGGCAGAAATTTGCTTTGGTCCACACTTTGTAGGGACTGAAAAGGGTGATTTTGTGTCCTTCGATGCTCACGACCAATTTCTGGGCAAATTGTCTTCAGTCCTCTGCAGTGAGAGTAGATAAATAACCCTGTACGTGCTTTCTTGCTATATTCATCATGCTTCTTGCTGCCAGCCAAAATATTCCCCAGCATGCAACGCAGGCTTTTGTCAACAGTGAAACTCGCCTTTTGCAGAGCCTGTAACAACACGGACAGGCATCGGCTCGTGTTTTCCAGCTTTTGCAGTCGATCCTTCTGTTCTGACCCCAAGTTGAACTCTCGCTCTGAAATCACGCGTGAGTTCGTTGTTGCAGGAAGAGATACTCCAGCGACAAGAGAGAATCGATCACTGACGGTGAAGAAGAAGAGAAACTGAAAGTTGTTGAAAGAAAATGGTTCGGCAATGTATGATTTTAGCGTTTTTCAAAAAATATAATTCAATCGTAAATAGTCTTTTGTGCTTTGGCCTGTGGGAAATCAGCAGAGGGAAGTGTGAGGTGCTTATAAAGATGTTTTCTAACGTTTCCAGACACTAATGAGTGAACCAGGCAGAGCGTTTGGTTTGTTAGACTCGTGGCTGTTGTCAGATGGGTTAAAGTGGAGTTAAGCTTCTTCAGTGTGAATAATTGGTGTTTTACGTGGAAGTTCAGAACTTGCCCCCATCACTACACTAGTTTGTTGCCTTGACAGACTCACTGCCACAGTGAGATCTCCGCCGAGGAAACACTGATCTGTGCCGTTTTTTGGCTTCTGACAGAATTGCACCACCTCTAGAAACGAACTTTAGCTTCACACAGGCCAGAGTTCCCCTTTAATTCGAGTCTAGAGGTAGTTTATTTTAAGATAATTTGTTAAGTAAAATGATCTTGCTGCATGGACAGATAATTTCACTGCTTTTACCTCTCTGATAGATTGAAGTGTTCAAGCTTTTCTCCAGTGTCTGATGTCATGTAGTGGGAGTGCCGCCTTTCACCTTCATGTGACTGTGGCATTTCCAGGTGTGAAATTATTCAAATGGTTCAAGTGAAGGAGTTTAAAAATGTTTTTGATGAGGATACAACATTATAACATAGATGAGAGAATCGTGTCATATGGGCCCTTTAAATAAATCAGAATCAGATTTGGAGCTTTCTACCGTGTCACATCGTTCCCTCATCAAAAACATGCCTGAAGAGGTTTTAGATGCATGCATGTTTGAGTAATCTAGCGATCTCTCCCGAGCCCTTTTAAACTCTGCTTAGGAGGAACGTCAGGAAGGTGTCTGAAAACCACAGCTCCATCTCAGAGCTCAGAGTTACTCTTTCTGTTCTGTAACATTAATGTACAGAACATTTTCAAAATGTTTTTCAGTAAAGAAAACACCTGATTGTGTTTAGACCTGTTCTTTGTACTTGTGCATTTAGAAATGTGTTGTGCAGTGGACAGTTCAGATTTAAAAACGATATAAAATGATCATGGACTGTGGAACATTCCAGGCAACGGAACAGGAGCCCAGAATGCACCTTTAAGTACATTTACATCAGTTTGTCAAATAAAACTGGACTTATTGACAACATCTGGAATAGTATTTTAGTGAAAGGATTAAGATTAGGTACATTGATTTATTTATTATTTGTGCAGTTTGTGTATGTGCAGAGCAGCACAAACCTGCAGAGAATCGGTCAAAGATCTGGTTCTAGTGTCAGCCTTAATTAGGTTACGCAATATTTCTTCTTCTTCTTTTTCTTTTTCTTTTTCTTTTTCTTCTTCTTCTTCTTCTTCTTCTTCTTCTTATTATTATTATACACTTTTGTGTGTATAACTCAACATTTAATAATAATGAAGAATTACATTATGAGACAACTTAGGACAAAGCATCGTTTGTCAACAGACCTGTGTCTATAGACATATGTTACACCTACATATAGACCTGTGTCTATAGACATATGTTACACCTACATATAGACCTGTGTCTATAGACATATGTTACACCTACATATAGACCTGTGTCTATAGACATATGTTTCACCTACATATAGACCTGTGTCTATAGTGAACATGGGAGAGGAGGAGCACATGAGGAGGCAGAGGAGCAGCTCTATACACCTGTGACAGGTACAAGGAAACTCTTGCCCCTGACACTGGGAGAGTGAACAGAGGCACAGCACTGCCTCCTGAAGCTGATGGACAGTAATGCAACACATATTTGCATTAAGGAAATTCACCGACTGTCCCTTTAGAATGATAAGGTCATATCTGACAGTTCCTAAATTCTTCTTCCTGGATCCTTTTATCATGATTAAATGTTTAGGTTTATATGAGGATTTTATAAGTTCTGTTCTATAAGTGCTCCGAACTTTAAACTCGGGCTGTAACTAACTGTTATTCTAGTGATTATTGTTTCTAAAAGGGTGAGCGCGGGGGAGGAGTCTGGACATATAATGATCAGTGTGATTGGTCCAATAAGCACCCACACTCTGCAGACAGGTGTTTGTATCAGAAACCCCTCGCTGTAACCAGGACAGTCCTGTGTGATGTCACATAGTACTTGATGTGTATAAAATCCCTCAGTCATCCAGGCACCCGTCTTTAAACAGAAATGGAGAACTCAGACAGCATCTGACTCCAATCTATAACTCCATTCTCAAACCTAAATCAAAGCAAATGAAGAAAACAATAGATGTGGCCGGGTCAGGCCCAAAAGGTGTGAAAGCTCCATGATGGCCCTGAACGACTCTGCTAATGACCCCACACTCTAACACAGCTAACAACAGAAACTGTAAACAAATAGGATGTTAGTTTCAGAGTAATTCCTGATATCCAACTCCTCCCCCCAGACAGATTTAAGGCACTGCCCTCCAGCTCTGACGAGAACTGAAGCAGCAGCTCTTGGATGAGCTGCGAAATGTGTTCGACTAAATAAACTGTGTCCAGGTGACAAAGTGAATTTCTCCTTTGCCTTAGTACTTGAAATTACAGTGGCCACGAGAGGCAACACACACACACACACACACACATACAAACACACAAACACACACATACAAACACATACAGACACACACACAAACACACACAAACACACACACACACACACACACAAACACACAAACACACACACACACAGACACACAAACACAAACACACACACACACACACACACACACACACACACACACACACAAACACACAAACACACAAACACAC
>CM068364.1:36057995-36237995 GCA_034769755.1 Odontamblyopus lacepedii | reverse complement strand
GCTCTGGTCTGTTGGCTCTGGTCTGTTGGCTCTGGTCTGGAGGCTCTGGTCTGGAAGCTCTGGTCTGTTGGCTCTGGTCTGGAGGCTCTGGTCTGTTGACTCTGGTCTGGAGGCTCTGGTCTGTTGACTCTGGTCTGGAGGCTCTGGTCTGTTGACTCTGGTCTGGAGGCTCTGGTCTGAAGGCTCTGGTCTGTTGGCGCTGGTCTGTTGGCTCTGGTCTGTTGGCTCTGGTCTGGAGGCTCTGGTCTGGAGGCTCTGGTCTGGAGGCTCTGGTCTGTTGGCTCTGGTCTGTTGGCTCTGGTCTGTTGGCTCTGGTCTGGAGGCTCTGGTCTGTTGGCTCTGGTCTGGAGGCTCTGGTCTGGAGGCTCTGGTCTGGAGGCTCTGGTCTGGAGGCTCTGGTCTGGAGGCTCTGGTCTGGAGGCTCTGGTCTGGAGGCTCTGGTCTGGAAGCTCTGGTCTGTTGGCTCTGGTCTCTGGTCTGGAGGCTCTGGTCTGGAGGCTCTGGTCTGTTGGCTCTGGTCTGTTGGCTCTGGTCTGGTCACAGCAGCAGTTTCCTCACGGAGCTCCAGACACTCTCCCTGTGTCGTGTAAATTATCTGAAGAAGAACTGCACAGTGGAAAATAACACTAATGAAGCTGATTATATTTCTTGCTCAGTCGGTCGTGGTGAGTCCTGGTTCAGCCGAGTGAGGAGTGGATGAAGACCACAGTGTCGTTCTCTTTGTTTCTGTTGAACTCATTTCAGCATATTTCTTCATCAGCAGCCTCATCGAAGCTTTATAAGACCTCAAAACCTCCATGAAATACTTTTCCATTTTACTCTATATTACATTCTTACATTACTTTAATACTTTTACTGAAGTAGATTTTGTCCTGTGATATATTTCATTTTTTGGAGTATTTTTTGCTCCAGTATCTGTATTTTTACTGAAGTAACAAAATCGAGTACTTGTTCTACCACTGAATGTTTGTCAAATTTGCAACCAGGAAGTAATAAATAAATCAATATAAAAGATTTTAAAATAAATTAAACATGCAATGTCAAATTTGATCTCAATTTGGTGAAATAAGTAGTCTAACCGTATCTGCACTTTCTGGTCTCTTCTCGATGCTCAGTTACTCAGGTCTCTTTATTTCCGTTGTAGTGAGTTGCTTCTACACAGCACAAATATTTATGAGGCGTGATTCTGAGACGAGGCGTTTGCAGTCGTGGGCAGAGTGGGACGTGGCGACGCTGATTGGGCTCGAGGGCGAGCGGTAAACAGGTCTGATTGCACATTGTGTGTGGCTCCTCCCCTTCACGTCACAGAGGAGCACGAGGACCTGCGCTTCAGTCTGTGGACAAAAGAAATCAGCTGAACAATCGGCTCAATAACACGTGTGCAGGAGACGTCCTCACTGAGAAACACTGCCAGGAGCAAACAGGCTAACAGGCTTAAATATTCATTTTGTCTTCTTAATGCATTAACTTCTTAGGTTCCTTTCTAAGACAATGGAGCCAAGTGTATTTGTACCTTGTTGACATGTTTCGGCTGCTGCTGCGAGCCGTCTTCAGAACTGTCCCCGGTGTTGGTGGTGACGTGTCATATATCAGCTGTTGTTACTTCCTGTACGCCACGCCTCCTGTCGCCCGGTGGTCTCTGGAGGAGGGTGTCCCAGGTGTGTGAAAAGGAGGAACGCGCCGTCGTCACGGTTGATGCTGTCAGTGCCTCGTTTCCTGATCTCAATGGCCTCCCTGATCCGGCGTTTGAACTTGTTGGAACAAACGCTGGATCAGGGAGGCCATTGAGATCAGGAAACGAGGCACTGACAGCATCAACCGTGACGACGGCGCGTTCCTCCTTTCACACACCTGGGACACCCTCCTCCAGAGACCACCGGGCGACAGGAGGCGTGGTCAGTCTGGGCAACCTGCAGGTCCCATCAGGCTGACCACGCCTACAGGAAGTAACAACAGCTGATATATGACACGTCACCACCAACACCGGGGACAGTTCTGAAGACGGCAGCAGCAGCAGCCGAAACATGTCAACAAGGTACAAATACACTTGGCTACATTGTCTTAGAAAGGAACCTAAGAAGTTTAGGCTAACAGGCTAACAGGCTAACAGGCTGCTTTACAAAAGAGCAGAGGATCTGTGTGTTTGAGCGGAAGAGTTTGAACAAGAAAACAAAATAAAAAAGGTTGCAAAACATGGGCACAGGATCTTTTAAAGCCGCTTCATGTCACTTTTTTGCCACTTTTTTTCATTTTGGTTGTGTAAAAACTGTGACTCTTAAAAACTCTGAGCATCTTCACAAACCTCCTGCTTGTTTCCATGGAGATGTTGTTCCTTTGGCTATAATAGTCCGCAATATGGTGTAAAACTTTACTATCACCATGGAGAATGTTCCGAAGTATGGCTTTAACTTTCTGTTTTACCGTGGATTTATGCAGGTGACACGCCACCTCCAGAAAGTTGCATACTGTATCTTTAAATAATACCAAATGATTCTACTGTTCGTGGTCTTTACATTGTTTCAGTGTGTTCATACTGTGTATATTCATTTAAAAATATGTCAGTTGTACATGAACTACTTGAGTAATCTTTTGGTATTTTTGTACTTCTGACCCAAACACAAGAAAACCTATGAACATAGATTTTCAACAGTTTGCAGTGGTCCTCAACTAGCATGCTAACCATGCACTCTTGACTATCTGGCAATACAACGATTAGATACGGATAGTATGCAACGCTCTTATTTTGACCTGAAGAGCTGCTTATAGAATTTTTTTGCTCGAAATACATTGAAAAAAGCGCAGGCCTTTTTTATGAATCAAACCTGGGACCATGTCGTTGTGAGGCGGCAGCGGTAACCACTATTTCACAGCTCCACAGTGACGTTTTCATTCATATTTTTTTCATATTGAGGTCAAAATAGGTCTGCTGTCTCTGATTCAAAAGTATTTTGTTAACCTGTAATCAGGAAGTGCAGATTAGCACGCTAGTTAGCCTTTAAACCTCACCGTCACACAAAACTCTGCTCTGGATTCTGAAAGTTGTGAATAATTGTGGTGAATAATTAGGATGCTCAGAATGCATAAGGGAGGAATGAATCTTGACTGCTGCAAACTATTGAATACAAAAGGTCCAGACCATGAGACTAGTCCAAGATAAGATCCAGGACAGTGATCCCAGTGGCACTGAAGGTTGGGTCAAACGCAGACGGACGTTTCTATGGGGACATTTTCGGTTATGTTTCAGCTGTATAAGATTTAAGCTGTAAAAAGGTTGAATAAATAACTCCCATGATTCACTGCAGATACAAACTGAATAATACTAAAGTGTTTCATTCTGCTGAATATTTGCTGTAGACTAGATGGAGGATCTGGTCAGGACCACTGGATGACCATAGCTCTGGATTTAGGAAGATACTGATATTGAGGAGTATCTAGCTGGAGTATTAGCCTATCGTGTTCATGGGGGAAACCCAGTCAGACACAGGCAGAACATGCAATCGTACCTCTGAAAGTCCATCATTAGGGAATCAAACTCAGGACTGCCTCACTGGACCCCACTCTCCCTGTGCACTGGGTTCATCTTCCTGCCATAGAATCCCTTTGGAGAACGTTACACTTCTGTGGTGTATTCATCGCTAACAGACAGAAACATATTTAGATCACTATGATAAAATGAGCGGCACAGTGGCTGAGTGGCTCATGCCTCACAGCGAGAAGGTTCGCCTGGGCCTTTCTGTGTGGAGTTTGCATGTTCTCCCTGTGTCTGGATGGGTTTCCTGCAGCACTTGAACTAACATCAAGGACCATGACATCCACCCTCCTGTGGGCTCCACTCACAGAGAGGATCATGGGGGGGGTCAGGTGCAGAGGACTTGCCCCCATGACCCAGCTGGATAAAGCGGGAGAAGATGGATGGATGTTAAAATTATTTGTTTTAAAAATACAATCAATCCTGTGAGTGAGGAGGACGGAGGCTGTGTCCTATTGGCCAGTCTCATCTGTGGGCGGGGTTTACAATTAAGAAATAAAAGAGAGGAGGTTTGGATGAGGCCAATTCTGAGCAATCAGATCTGCACCATTTCCTGTTTGGTACTAAGTGAGATCGGATCACTCTGGACCGATTGCTTCTGCCTCGGCATCTTGGAACTGTACTGCTCATTTTTTTCATTGCAAATTTTACATTCTGAATTTTCACAGATGAATTTCAGGGCTTGAAAATATCTGTGCTGAATATTTAAAAGATGATTTTTATGCTGGATTTTAAACTCTTTGAAAATGTACACTCAAAATTTCAGCTCAAATTCAGAATAAAAATAATTCAAACAGGTTTTTCAGAGATAAAAAAAAAATCAAAGTGAGAAATTCAACAGAATTTAAAATAAAAAATCTGATTAAACAAATTATCTTCCAAAATACAACATATATACAATGTATTAACACGTTTTATGATTGTTTTTGATGCTCCCCCTTTGCAACACAATCAGCGCACAACCCACTAATGAAACTACTGCACATCGCATCAGGTTTGTAAAGTTATAGTGTTTTGTTTGTATCGTGTTTTTATATATTTATGGAGAATTGTGGTGTGGGAGTGTGGGTGATGTAGGCTTGTGGGCGGAGCTTTGTACAGAATCTTACTAACCCTGACCCTCACTGTAAGGAGGGTTTGAATAGGGCCTGGAAGAGACCTCTAAAATACTAAATACATGCGTCGATGACATCTAAAACCTCTTTGTTTTTGACGAGAGAACATTATAACAAAGTAGAAAAGTTTAAAGAAGTCATAAAAATGGCATAACCTCCCCCTCTTTACCTCTTCCAGTTACTAAGGCCCAAACTTTTTACCACTGTGAGTTTTTTCCTCTCCTTCTGTCTGAGTTTTCTCTTAGTTTAAAGTTCCACAGACGGCCACATCGATTGGAGCGGACACAACATTTAAAGACCTGTTTTCCACCATTTCCGAAGCACATCCACAACGTTAACCAACACTTAGCCTCCCCCGCCACGGCCCCCCAGAGGCACGGATCTTCATTTAACTCGGCGCCAATCACGGCCAGAGCGCCAGCCTCGTAAAGAGAATAGATGACTCTTCCTTTCTCTCCCCCAAAAAGCTGTCTGCGCACTCCACACCCTCCTCCGTTTTCATTAGCACTGGACTACTATATATTCTAGGTGTAATTGGGGTTGGAACCTGGTGCACTGTAATGGGCTTTTCCATAAGAGTCTTTTAAAAGTGAAAGGCTGCCATCCTCGCGGGCGCATGATTGATTGGAGTGTGTAAATGTGTGTAGGTGTGTGTAAGAGTGTGTGTGTGTCGCCTGGGCGCGTTTAGAAAGATCGAATCTGGAAGTTCAAAGATGGCGGAGGAAGCAGAGAGAGCTGGGGATGATTTTGAAGATAAGTTTGACAAAGTGGGCCTGAGGGTCAATTTGGCTCACAAAAATATCACATTTAAAGTGCATATGACAGGTTAAGTTACCAAAAATGTTGCAAAGTTTTTTCTAATTTTTAAAGCCACAATATGTAACTTTTTGGCCAATAACATTGAAATAATAGTTTTGTTGTGTGTGTTTATTGCACTGAAAAACATGCGTCCTGTGTGTCCTGTCCTGTGAAGTGAGTGTGACGTCACCACAGCGTTTAGCTCCACTCAAATGAGGCTCCTGTTGCCACAGTTACAGCAGCAAATCTGGAGCCAGGCTCCATATTTGGAAATCCGACCGTGAGTATCACAGCAACCACAAGAGCCAATCATGATTGAAGTAATTAAATGTGCCCGCCTTAGACACCAGAAAGTGGGACGGGTACTTAGGAACAAAACGCATTGTCAATCAAACCTGTTGCTAACGCTAACTGGAGTGACCTCAGGGAATAAAGGCATCTAGTTTCCCAGAGAGAGCTATTTTATCTTTTATCTTATTGTATTTAGCTTATTTTGTAACTTGTTCGATGTACATGCTCTTGGTCGGTTGCATCTGTAACAAAGAAAATTTCCCCTCGGGGATGAATAAAAGTAATTCTGATTCTGATCTGATTGGTTCGTTATTTATGTTCTAGTGCTGTCAGTCAATTAAAATATTTAATGAAGATTAATCTCATGAAAGTCATAGTTAACTTGCGATTAATCGCAAATTAATCACACATTTTTGCCCCTTGAATAATCATTTTAATGCTCTTATCCACATAGAAAAGTGGATAGGCTTTGTGCACCAGAACAATTGTCGGTGAGACAACTTTGTATTTGATGTTTCACTCTCATGTTCCACTTTGATGAAGTGCTCTGCAGCAGTGTGAGGGAAGTGCCTCTTCTGTCTTCAGAACAGTCAAAGAGACTGAAGTTCCCACTGTGGGTGAAATAATGTGCTGACCTGAGGGAGTTCTCATTACCGAGGGACGTCCAGTGACCTCCAGTTAGATGTGGGTCCTGCTCCTCTATGGGTTTGTGGATGTGGCTCACAGCAGCAGGTACAGAGGCAGGGGCCCCATATTCCAGTGTAAGTCAATGGAAGCCAGACTCAGGAGGACGTGGCGGCTAGCGGGTTAGCTTTATCCATTCATATATATGGTCTATGGTCCTTACTCTGAGCGGGCTTGCATCTCCATGAACCTGACTCTTACTTGTCCTTACTTGTTCCTTTGGCTATAATCTTCCATAGTAAAATGAAACCATAAATATATAAAAGTAGCTGCAGCGTTCAGGTTTAATGCTATCATTCAGAGGCTAGCTCCTTAGCTAAAATCTCCATGTTCATCACCTCAAAGTATTTCCTCTGGAAGGTCTCCTGCCATCTTATATGCCATATGTTGTGTGAAACACCTGTACAAACTCAAATGTCCACAGCTCCTCAGCTCGCCTCTGAGAAGGAAAGATAAAAAAGTGAGATGTGAGCTTGAAGTTGCTTGTTTGTTCTTGTGCTGCTGTGTACCACTGTGTCATAATTTTTATACAATCACAATCCAGTGAATGTATTTGTGACATTTAAACGCCAGTCTCCTACCAATTGGGATTAAAATCAAACCACTGAGTCAGTTCTTTTCACGTGCCTTTTTGCACGGGGGAGCATGGCCGTGCGTGCGCTTACTAGGCTCGTCCACGCTGCTCTTCCAAAGCCCCTCCGATTCCAGCACACCTTTATTTGGTTCAAACAATTTATCATGTCAGTACAAAGACAACGTATACATAATCTCGTTAAGTTTACCACAGATAACATAGTGAAGTATATCATGACTTTGTTTTACATTTGAACAAATTCTGATGTGAACAGTCCTGCAAGGAGGGAAAAGGTCATAAGAGGTCACACATCTGGTTTTAGCAGAGATAGGTTAACAAAGGCTCTTTCATCCTCTGCAATTGAGACCTTTTAACTTAGATGTACATTTTTTTAATAACCTCATCATTATAAGCATTTTATTCTAACATTTTCCCCCTGTTTATAAAAATTACATCATATAAGATCAGAACATGTCATTTCACTTTATATTAGCACATGTCATCACAAAAATGTGTAAAATCATACACTGAGGATAATGTTGGCTCTTAGTCATTTTAACTTGTGTTTCAGTTTGCCTATTTGTGCTCAAAGTCCTGGTTGTCTTCGTCAGGGTCAATTCTGTCTTGTCCTCTTTTGTCAGTGCGGTTGTAGGCTGTGTCACAGTCTCAAAGACAGTTGTTACATTTGTGTTGTGTGAATTGTGCACTCACTACCAAGTCAGGGTGTGTATGTTTGATATGTATCACAAACAATATTGCTATGTGCACCATGAATAGAATCATTACAAATAACACCTTATTTAACCATCTTAACTGGGTGTCATGTGGCTGTCTGACGTCTTCTCTTCTCTCAGACAGTTGTTTTTCCCCTTGAGATGGATGGAGCTGTCATTTTTTCAGTGCCCGAGGTTAACTTCCTCGTAAGAACACCGTTGGAGTGAACAGTTGTTTACCTACTGCTCACTCTTGAAGTGGAGTCCTGGTTTAGGAGTAGTCTAGACGTTCTGCGTTTGCGAGTTCTCGGAGGCTGGGTCTGGATCTGTCAGGTCCAACTGGTTCCTTCACTTACAGTGCGACTGATGTATCCAGGTTGACCTTTCCTTGACCTTTACTGCAGTAGATGTAGCCAGGACGACTTGATGAGTCCCACCTTGGACTGGTCCTGTTCCTCTGCTTTAGAGTCTTTATGAACACGTGGTCTCCTGGTTTTGCCGTGTTGCCCTGTGGAGAAATAGTTCTTTCTGGCAGTTTATTGTTGTTTACAACGTTTCTTGTTAACAGGGTTTTTCTCATATAGTCAATAAGATCTTGATCAGAGTCTGGTTGTTCTTTTGTCTTCATGAGTCCATGTGTAGCATGTGAAAAGGATGCTCTGGAGTAGGGAACTCCTCTAGATCTCTGTTGTCTTTGTGCATTATTTTTAATACAGATTAGGCATTGTTTCAAAAAAATTTTTTTAGTATTTATTAAAACCTATTGTATTAACCTTATTTCCCCCTGTTTGACACATTTGGCAAAGCCTATTGTGTCAATATTCTTTTATTTTCCTGACACTTATATTTGTATTTCTTATTTAGTCATGCTTACGGAATTTGTGTTTCTGTCTTTCTCACTGTCACTATCTCCCCTTTGTCTGTCTCTCACTCTCTCTATTCTTGCTTTCTCACTTTCAATTTCTTTTCGATTTCTTTCTGTCTTTCTGTCTCTTACTTTTTCCTCTCTTTTTATTTCCCCCCCCCCCCCCCTCCCCCTCTTCTCTTGGCACAGTTGACTAGGCCTCGCACCTCTGTCTTACTGTCACCTTTTGACCTAGGAGATGGGAAACGCAGGGGGGTGGAGTTTTCTTATCATATGCGGGTGGAGGGCTCTACTGGGCCTCTGGATTAGTGGGAAATGCCCAAACTAGATTTTGGTTGGCTTGTGTTTTTCATACTTCTAATTTTGGAAGTTTTGGATAATGGTCCCATAGTCCTAAACTCCTCCTTTTCTTTTCTTTTTCACCCAATTTCCCATTTTCGCCTTGTTCCTCACCACCCTCTACCTGTCCTGCCTGTAGAGTTTTTTTTTTTTCACCACTGTGCTATCATCGCCCTTCGGACGAAACACTTTAACACTTTTAACGCTTTTGCGCTTTTACTTATCATGAATTGATAGGTTCATCATTAGCTCACTTAACTTTATTTCATCTAATTTTTCACCAAAATTATATTTTACTTTACTCATTTTCATAGGAATTTGCAACTCTCTCCGAGTCTGTTTCTATTTTTACTGTTTTTTTTTCCTTTTTCTCTCTCTGCCATGATACTTTGTGTCTAAGTTTTGCTTACTGTTGATCAACGAAACTTCTCTGTGTTTTATGACAAGCTTCTACCACGATGGGCGGTCATAAACTGGGTGTTAATTCACACACCGAGAAGGACGCTGGATCAATTTTCAACAAAACATCGACCTGAATGAAATTCAACCTTGATACATCTTAACAATGACCAATTTGAATTTCCATACATTCAACAATTCATTCACACACTACAATAACTACAAATCTCTATGTAGTTCTATATAACTTCACTCTCTAGAAGTTAAATTTCTGACCTCAGGTGATATAACTGGATCTGGTTGACCGGGTCCTTCCACGAAGAGGATGCCCCACAGGGGTTGCCGTCGAGAAAAGACGGATTTTTCAGCTGGGTGCGCGCTTTCCAATCTCTGTCGTTCATCCTCCAGGCAGAAGTACACCGAATCCGATCGAAGGACCATTCTGTCATGAATTTTTATACAATCACAATCCAGTGAATGTATTTGTGACATTTAAACGCCAGTCTCCTACCAATTGGGATTAAAATCAAACCACTGAGTCAGTTCTTTTTACGTGCCTTTTTGCACGGGGAGCATACACGCGGCGTCGCGCTTACTAGGCTCGTCCACGCTGCTCTTCCAAAGCCCCTCCGATTCCAGCACACCTTTATTTGGTTCAAACAATTTATCATGTCAGTACAAAGACAACGTATACATAATCTCGTTAAGTTTACCACAGATAACATAGTGAAGTATATCATGACTTTGTTTTACATTTGAACAAATTTACGATGTGAACAGTCCTGCAAGGAGGGAAAAGGTCATAAGAGGTCACACATCTGGTTTTAGCAGAGATAGGTTAACAAAGGCTCTTTCATCCTCTGCAATTGAGACCTTTTAACTTAGATGTACATTTTTTTAATAACCTCATCATTATAAGCATTTTATTCTAACACACTGATAAGATGCAGGTTTGATAATTGGATTGTTTAAAGTGGTCTTGCACAGATGTAATTAATGATAGACTGTGAGGAAAACCAGCAGAGGCTTTGATAGGCTCATGCTTCATTATGACTCAGCTCTATGGTCAGTGAGATCACATTAGCAATTAATATGCTAATGATGCAGGTACAGTGTTTCTCTTACAAAAGGATGATCTGGACAAACAGTGTGACTGCAGGGGGCCAAGCTCTGTAAGCAAAGCATGAACAGGGATTTCATCTGCACTTTTCTTGAATTACAATTTTAAAGGTCAAAGAGAAAATGAGTATATGTGACTTCGTATAGAAACGAAACGTTTTCAGAGGCAGTCATGGGCACTGTTTTTGAAACACCATCATTGTACATTTGATGGAACTGGTCTAAGAAAGTTTACAAGACCAAACTGAGAAATACTGGGTTTAAATCTGTACATCTGTTCTTATTGTTTGAAGAAGGGGATTATGCAAATGGATCTGAGGGTTCTACCATGTTCCAGCATGATTCCCTCATCAGAAACATGCCTGAAGAGGTTTTCATGTTTTAATAGTTTAACTATCTCTCCTGGGCTCTATTCCTCCACTTTGAATAAGTCCAGGAGAACCGTACGGTTTTGTGCAAGGCTCCGCCCACAAACCCACATCACCCATGCTCCCACACGACAATTCTACATAAATATACAAAAACATGATACAAAACTGTACACAGCAGCCTGACAAACCTGATGCAGTGTGCAATAGTTTCACTAGCCTTGAAAAACATACATTCACACTGTGTGTGAGCTTGCCTTAGCTCCGTTTTGAATAATGCCAAAAGTCTCTTCAGTTTGAGGTTACACTGATTTTATTCGACCGCTTGCCCCAGGAACTAGCATGCTATCCACACACTTCCTGCAGCTAATCATTTTGACTGCAAGGGCTGTTTATAAAATATATTTGTACAGGGACAAGACACAGTTTGCCCATGTACATGGGGAACATCATATCCAGGGCTTTTAAAGATGTTGCAGGAGGCTGTGTTCATTTCCACTCCACAGGGACAGACCTGTGGAACATCTGAAGCATCTGAGATCTGAGGAGGCCTGAGTCAATGAGACAGAGCCGTCAGTGAGGTGTAAGAGGCCAGGGCAAACATCTCTGCAAGAGCGGAGAGCCCGGGTCAAACGCCTCTGCACAACGTTTAGTCTGTCACACCAGCCTCGTGTTCAGAAGAACAGACTCATGGGACTGTGGAGATGGAGAGATACTGAGGACATCTGCATACAACAGGACACTGTGATTAAGACATGGTACAATGTCAGCAGGTCAAAGGAACTGTGTGTAGCCTGAGCTCTGTTACTTTTGAAGAAGTTAATCACATTGGAGCCTGTGTTGGCAGAGCCTTAAAGTGACAGTTTGTGTTTTTGTCCTGAATCTGTACGGCCCTGTCAGCAGTGTCAACACTGACTTACCTCCTGACAGCGTCCGGTGAGCCGAGTTCTTCCCCCATGCTGACAAAAGAAGTCCAGCATGAAAATAAAGTGTTTTTCTTCTTAAAACAATATGTGTTCAAAAGAGTGATACATTTGCATCACAAAATGTGAAAAGGGCAAAAGTCAGAGCTCATAATCACATGGTACTATTTTCTCTCTGCTCATATCGCTGTGCATTGCCGCCAGGTGACGCAAATGTAATGGGAGGTAAGTCAGGGTTGGTGCACGACACTGCAGACGAGGACTGTCTCAGATAGTTCTGAGACAGTCCTGTTATAATCCTGGGATAGTTTTGGGATAGCTGACGGGGACATATAAATTCATGTAAAAAAAAACAAAAAAAAAAACAACTATCCCCTTTAACCTGCAGACTGAGACAGATTCAAGTAGGGCTGGGCGGTATACCGTTTGAACCGGTAAACCGGTAATTTTTATTTTTATGATATGAATTTTTTATTTACCGCCATACCGTGTGTGTGCGCATATGTCGGCAACACAGAGCGGCGGAACGTCGCACAGCGGTAGATTGAGCGGGGGCTGTTTTTCAGTGTTACACCAAACAAGCCAACAAGCCAGGTAAGGATAGCGAGTTGAGCGGTGAGCATGGACGAAGAAAATGACACAGACACAGAACTCCGAAAAAGGGAGCCGTGTCTGTTGTTTGGAAATACTTCGGTTTTAAAAAATCTGACGCGGATCAAACACGCATCATCTGTAAGTGTTGTCGAGCTAATGTTTTAGCTGCAGGAGGCAACACGAGCAACTTGCTTCACCACCTCCGCCACAATCATATCCTGGAATACGAAGATTGCATGAAAGTAAAATCTGCATCTTCTCCCCAATCTCTGCGTAACGTTGGCACTGCAGCACAAAACACTACACAGACGTCCCTGGTGGGCGCGTTTGCTAAAGGGACCGTCTGTGTAGTGTTAGGCGCGTTTGCTAAAGGGACCGTCTGTGTAGTGTTAGGCGAGGGACCGTCTGTGTAGTGTTAGGCGCGTTTGCTAAAGGGACCGTCTATGTAGTGTTTTGTGACACGGCTCCCTTTTTCGGAGAGCGGGAGTGCGCGGAGCCCCGCTCTTCACCTTTTCGCCCGGGCACAGCTCCGCGCACTCCCGCTCTCCGAAAAAGGGAGCCGTGTCACAAAACACTACATAGACGGTCCCTTTAGCAAACGCGCCTCCAGGGACGTCTGTGTAGTGTTTTGTGCTGCAGTGCCAACGTTACGCAGAGATTGGGGAGAAGATGCAGATTTTACTTTCATGCAATCTTCGTATTCTCCGTCTAAAGGGACAAGAAAAGCAAACGTTGGAATGATATTACCAACTCTATCACACTCCACTTAGCCAAAGACAAAAATACCGTTAAATACCGTGATACCGTGATAATTAAAAAAAAATACCGTGATATCAATTTTTGGTCATACCGCCCAGCTCTAGATTCAAGTGTTTCTCATTCTCAGTGTATGGACAGGTCTCATGTGAAAGAACCTCCACAATTCCCTCCCTGAGCTGCAGAGGCTGCACAAGCACTGACCCATGACTGGTGCAGGTCCGGGGGTTTAGGGAGTGACCGTTCAGATCAGAGAGGCATTTTAGGTCTAAACCAACTGGATTTCAGCACTGAGACTGTTAACACAAATGAGAGAATCATGTGAGGCTCATTCTGATTTGAGAATCGTCTTGGACCAAAGAACAAATCTGCATTAGAATAGTCATCAGTAAGAGCTGTTTTTGATATGAAGTTTAGTATCTGAAGACACAGTTAGGTCATGATTATGGAATTTTAAGTCAAACCAGACACGGAGACACCTTCAGTGTGCTCCTTCCCTGCAGTAACGTTTACCCTCATCACTCTTATTTTATGGAGACAATATGAAGGTCTGAATGTTGTATATATTCAAATGTGTTCACTTTGTACAATTATTTGAAAGTATGAAATAGTAAAGAGTAGTATCTGAAAACGATAAAGCAAATTGGTCACTGAACTCCAAAACTGTATAAATGAGTTGTTTCTTTGACTCCTCTGAGCTGATGCTCCATCAAACGTTCTGTTTCATGTTTTTCAAACTGAATTTCATTAGACAAACTGCAGTCATCTGTCGCCTCTTACAACGTTCAGAACATCTGGTTCAGTCCTGGTATAATCCTGGGATAGTTCTGGGATAGTCCTGGTATAATCCTGGGATAGTTCTGGGATAGTCCTGGTATAATCCTGGGATAGTTCTGGGATAGTCCTGGTATAATCCTGGGATAGTTCTGGGATAGTCCTGGTATAATCCTGGGATAGTTCTGGGATAGTCCTGGTATAATCCTGGGATAGTTCTGAGACAGTCCTGGTATAATCCTGGGATAGTTCTGAGACAGTCCTGGTATAATCCTGGGATAGTTCTGAGACAGTCCTGGTATAATCCTGGGATAGTTCTGGGATAGTCCTGGTATAATCCTGGGATAGTTCTGAGACAGTCCTGGTATAATCTTGGGATCTAATAAGGAGGCATCTAATAAGGAGGAGGCACCTACAGGGAGGAGGCATCTACAGGGAGGAGGCATCTAATAAGGAGGAGGCACCTACAGGGAGGAGGCACCTACAGGGAGGAGGCATCTACAGGGAGGAGGCATCTACAGGGAGGAGGCACCTACAGGGAGGAGGCATCTACAGGGAGGAGGCACCTACAGGGAGGAGGCACCTACAGGGAGGAGGCATCTACAGGGAGGAGGCACCTACAGGGAGGAGGCACCTACAGGGAGGAGGCATCTACAGGGAGGAGGCATCTACAGGGAGGAGGCATCTACAGGGAGGAGGCACCTACAGGGAGGAGGCATCTACAGGGAGGAGGCATCTACAGGGAGGAGGCATCTACAGGGAGGAGGCACCTACAGGGAGGAGGCACCTACAGGGAGGAGGCACCTACAGGGAGGAGACACCTACAGGGAGGAGGCATCTACAGGGAGGAGACACCTACAGGGAGGAGGCATCTACAGGGAGGAGGCATCTACAGGGAGGAGGCATCTACAGGGAGGAGGCACCTACAGGGAGGAGGCATCTACAGGGAGGAGGCATCTACAGGGAGGAGGCACCTACAGGGAGGAGGCACCTACAGGGAGGAGGCACCTACAGGGAGGAGGCACCTACAGGGAGGAGGCACCTTCAGGGAGAAGGCACCTACAGGGAGGAGGCACCTACAGGTATTGCAGTGTTGCAATGCAAAAATCAAGATAAATTCGCTGTTAAATATGTGAATTATTTTGTCCCGATGTAAATGAGTGTGTGAGCTACAGTCTGGTATAGAGATTCCCACAGCACTTCCTGTGCAGGTTTCCTCCAGGGTGCTTCACAGTGCATGAGGGTGTCCATCTGCTTCCACCACCAACACTCTCCCACACACATGGGGGATGTGTCTTGCCTAAGGACACAGCCACAGTTTGCCGGAGAGCAGGGGTTTCAAACTGGGGGAATGTTTCTTCTCCCCTTAGAGTAGGTAAAGACAGCTGAGCCTCCCCCTTCCCCAAAATCCCATCTGCCTGTCCTCCCCCACACAGGCCACAGGGAGGAAATGCATCTTTTGTGTTCCTGCAATGATGAGTTTCATTAACAACTGTGACTATATTTTTAATATGGTATTTTTTTTAAGTGCATTCATAAAGGCAACAGCAAATCATTTCCAACTTCATGCAGGCCTAACTAAGGCGCCTTTTAACCAAACCAGTAGAACATGCTTAACATGTGTAATCTATGACAAACATCCCGCTGACGACACCTGATGCTGAAATCGACAGGTGTCTGAGCCTTATGGTCTCGAACAAAATCAGCACCATGGACAGATGTCTGATTAATAAACAACAACACTTAACAAACCACAACACTGTTCAAGGAACACAAAATATTAAACAGTCAACTGAACTGAATCTTATCAGATTGAACAGATTCAGATTTCATCATTTTCACATAAAACAACAGTCTATGTAATCGTCCATATCAGTGGGAACAATGAGGCGGTGCTTTTGGTGCACAAAGGTGTTCGATGGAGGGCGGCACTGCAGAGAAAAATAAATGCAAGTCGTGGTCCACCTGTAGCCTTGAACGGTATTAATTTTTAATTAGGGTCAGTGCAGAAAACCCACTCACACAAGTAGGTGGATATGAAGGGGATGAGGACTTGCAGAGCCTGAGCGGAGATATCTACAGACAACCAGAAACATGTGATCGGCATTTCTCCCGGTCCTGCTTCAAGTCTGTATTCGAGCTGAGCTCAACAGTTATACGTAGCATTACATAAGATGCTTCAGTTGCCTTGATGTTACTAGTGCCAAACGACTGCATAATGCTTTTCTGTGACTGCAAATCATCACGCTTCCTCATAAAACTCAACTGGCTTGTTCACTAAATTCATGTGCTTTGTCTCAGTGTGAGGCAGAAGTTTGCCTCATGCTGTCATCCACAAGCAGCTCTTTGCAGACACACACTGTGGCAGAGGTGCAGTCTGAGAACCTGATCAGGTGAAACTGAACTTTAAATAATCAGGATAATATTTTCTGTTTTTACTGGTTTTGTCTCCTCTCTTTCTGCTGATTTCTATTGAGAATGAATCAGAAAATGATGTATTTTACAGCAAATACACACAGTCACAATTATCGATATCAATACTGCTGCAGAAGTGTACACATGTGGACCGTTATTTTTCTTCGCATGTGTCACGCCTCCCCAGTGGCTCTTTGGAGGCCCCCAAGGGAGGTGAGCCTCACCTATTGAAAAGCGCTCCTCTAGAGTCCATTCTCAGCGGTCTCCCATCCAAGTACAGACCAGGCCCCGCCCTGCTGAGCTCCTGAGGTCAGGTGACATCAGTATGTCCACTGGGACCTGTGCAGAAAACACACACCTCCAGTACGGGCTGAAAGTGACTCTTAATCTGTGTCCTTCACTCACAGCGACACTGAAGGATGGACATTAAAACCCCAACTGAATCTGCCCTCAACAGCCCACAGAGCTTATGCTAAACCAGAGGAGCACGTCACACACACATGTCCCCACACTGCACACACACATACAACCAAATACACACACACACACGCACGCACACACACAGCCAAGGACACACGGTGACACTGTCTGACATGTACATTGAATAAACCCCGGAAGAGAAAGTGCGGCATTGTCATCTACATCACAACAATCACATTAAAGAGACGAACATCCAGAACAGCAGTCAGAGGGGACACAGCACACAGGACACAGCACACAGGACACAGCACACAGGACACAGCACACAGGACACAGCACACAGGACACAGCACACAGGACACAGCACACAGGACACAGCACACAGGACACAGGACACAGGACACAGCACACAGGACACAGCACACAGGACACAGCACACAGCACACAGCACACAGGACACAGGACACATGACACAGCACACAGCACACAGGACACAGGACACAGCACACAGGACACAGCACACAGCACACAGCACACAGGACACAGGACACATGACACAGCACACAGCACACAGCACACAGGACACAGGACACAGCACACAGGACACAGCACACAGGAGACAGCACACAGGACACAGCACACAGGACACAGCACACAGCACACAGCACACAGGACACAGCACACAGGAGACAGCACACAGGACACAGCACACAGGACACAGCACACAGGACACAGCACACAGGAGACAGCACACAGGACACAGCACACAGGAGACAGCACACAGGACACAGCACACAGGACACAGCACACAGGAGACAGCACACAGGACACAGCACACAGGACACAGCACACAGGACACAGCACACAGGACACAGCACACAGGACACAGCACACATGACACAGGACACAGGACACAGCACACAGCACACAGCACACAGGACACAGCACACAGGACACAGGACACAGGACACAGCACACAGGACACAGCACACAGGACACAGCACACAGGACACAGCACACAGGACACAGGACACAGCACACAGGAGACAGCACACAGGACACAGCACACAGGACACAGGACACAGCACACAGGACACAGCACACAGGAGACAGCACACAGGACACAGCACACAGGACACAGCACACAGGACACAGCACACAGGAGACAGGACACAGCACACAGCACACAGGACACAGCACACAGGACACAGCACACATGAGACAGGACACAGCACACAGCACACAGGACACAGGACACAGCACACAGGAGACAGGACACAGCACACAGGACACAGGACACAGCACACAGGACACAGCACACAGGACACAGCACACAGCACACAGGACACAGCACACAGCACACAGCACACAGGAGACAGGACACAGCACACAGGAGACAGGACACAGGACACAGCACACAGGAGACAGCACACAGCACACAGGAGACAGCACACAGGACACAGCACACAGGACACAGCACACAGGACACAGCACACAGGACACAGCACACAGGACACAGGACACAGGAGACAGCACACAGAACACAGGACACAGCACACAGGACACAGCACACAGCACACAGGACACAGCACACAGGACACAGGAGACAGCACACAGAACACAGGACACAGGACACAGCACACAGGACACAGCACACAGCACACAGGACACAGGAGACAGGACACAGGACACAGCACACAGCACACAGCACACAGGACACAGCACACAGGACACAGGACACAGCACACAGCACACAGGACACAGCACACAGCACACAGGACACAGCACACAGGAGACAGGACACAGCACACAGGACACAGCACACAGGAGACAGGACACAGCACACAGCACACAGGACACAGCACACAGGAGACAGGACACAGCACACAGGACACAGCACACAGGACACAGCACACAGGACACAGCACACAGCACACAGGACACAGCACACAGCACACAGGAGACAGGACACAGCACACAGGAGACAGGAGACAGGACACAGGACACAGCACACAGGAGACAGCACACAGCACACAGGAGACAGCACACAGGACACAGCACACAGGACACAGCACACAGGACACAGCACACAGGACACAGCACACAGGACACAGGAGACAGCACACAGAACACAGGACACAGCACACAGGACACAGCACACAGCACACAGGACACAGCACACAGGACACAGCACACAGGACACAGGAGACAGCACACAGAACACAGGACACAGGACACAGCACACAGGACACAGCACACAGGAGACAGGACACAGGACACAGCACACAGCACACAGCACACAGGACACAGCACACAGGACACAGGACACAGCACACAGCACACAGGACACAGCACACAGCACACAGGACACAGCACACAGGAGACAGGACACAGCACACAGCACACAGGACACAGCACACAGGAGACAGGACACAGCACACAGCACACAGCACACAGGACACAGCACACAGGAGACAGGACACAGCACACAGGAGACAGGACACAGCACACAGGACACAGCACACAGGACACAGCACACAGCACACAGGACACAGCACACAGCACACAGGACACAGCACACAGGACACAGCACACAGGACACAGCACACAGGAGACAGGACACAGCACACAGGAGACAGGACACAGGACACAGGACACAGCACACAGCACACAGGACACAGCACACAGGACACAGCACACAGGAGACAGGACACAGCACACAGCACACAGGACACAGGACACAGCACACAGGAGACAGGACACAGCACACAGGACACAGGACACAGCACACAGGACACAGCACACAGGACACAGCACACAGCACACAGGACACAGCACACAGCACACAGGACACAGCACACAGGAGACAGGACACAGGACACAGCACACAGCACACAGCACACAGGACACAGCACACAGGAGACAGGACACAGCACACAGGACACAGGACACAGCACACAGGACACAGCACACAGGACACAGGACACAGCACACAGGACACAGCACACAGGACACAGCACACAGGACACAGGACACAGCACACAGCACACAGGACACAGCACACAGGAGACAGGACACAGGACACAGCACACAGCAGACAGCACACAGGACACAGCACACAGGACACAGCACACAGGACACAGGACACAGCACACAGGAGACAGGACACAGGACACAGCACACAGCAGACAGCACACAGGACACAGCACACAGGACACAGCACACAGGACACAGGACACAGCACACAGGACACAGCACACAGGACACAGCAGACAGCACACAGGACACAGCACACAGCACACAGCACACAGGACACAGCACACAGGACACAGCACACAGGACACAGCACACAGGACACAGGACACAGCACACAGGAGACAGGACACAGGACACAGCACACAGCAGACAGCACACAGGACACAGCACACAGGTGACAGGACACAGCACACAGGTGACAGCACACAGGAGACAGGACACAGCACACAGCACACAGGACACAGCACACAGTACACAGGACACAGCACACAGCACACAGGTGACAGGACACAGCACACAGGACACAGCACACAGCACACAGCACACAGGACACAGCACACAGGACACAGCACACAGGTGACAGCACACAGCACACAGGACACAGCACACAGGACACAGCACACAGCACACAGGACACAGCACACAGGAGACAGGACACAGGCCACAGCACACAGGACACAGCACACAGGAGACAGGACACAGGCCACAGCACACAGGACACAGCACACAGGACACAGGACACAGCACACAGGACACAGCACACAGCACACAGGACACAGCACACAGGACACAGCACACAGGAGACAGGACACAGCACACAGCACACAGGACACAGCACACAGGACACAGCACACAGCACACAGGACACAGCACACAGCACACAGGACACAGCACACAGCACACAGGACACAGCACACAGCACACAGGACACAGGACACAGCACACAGCACACAGGACACAGCACACACGAGACAGGACACAGCACACAGCACACAGCACACAGCACACAGGACACAGCACACAGCACACAGCACACAGGACACAGGACACAGGACACAGCACACAGCACACAGGACACAGCACACAGGAGACAGGACACAGCACACAGGACACAGCACACAGGACATAGGACACAGCACACAGGACACAGCACACAGGACACAGGACACAGGACACAGCACACAGGACACAGCACACAGCACACAGCACACAGGACACAGCACACAGGACACAGGACACAGGACACAGCACACAGCACACAGGAGACAGGACACAGCACACAGGACACAGGACACAGCACACAGGACACAGCACACAGGACACAGGACACAGGACACAGCACACAGGAGACAGGACACAGCACACAGGACACAGGACACAGCACACAGGACACAGCACACAGGACACAGGACACAGCACACAGCACACAGGACACAGGACACAGCACACAGGACACAGCACACAGGACACAGGACACAGGACACAGGACACAGCACACAGCACACAGCACACAGGACACAGCACACAGGACACAGCACACAGCACACAGCACACAGGACACAGCACACAGGAGACAGGACACAGCACGCAGGACACAGGACACAGCACACAGGACACAGCACACAGGACACAGGACACAGCACACAGGACACAGCACACAGGACACAGCACACAGAACACAGGACACAGCACACAGGATATTGGGGGTGGGGTTCTGGATGTATGAACTAAAAGACAAAAACACTGGAAAATGTTCAGTTGTAGAGGAAGTTCTCCACCCTGTACTAAAGCAAAAGTACAGATACCAGACCAAGAATATATACTCAAGTAAAAGTACCACATGAAACGCTTCATCAAAAGCACTGAAATACTAGTTTTAAAATGTATTCAAGAGTAAAAAGTAAACATATTTTGGACAGATTTGAGATATTAAAGCTCAAGCCCACCCAATCAGAGACCTCTCTTCTGGACTAACAAGACAGAAACCAAATTCCACTTTAATAATGATCCGGAGACTTCCAGCTGTGGAAGAAAATGTTTTTTCCTCATGGTGAAATGAAATGCCAGGATAATCTAACGTTAACCTCTGCCCTGTACTCTCCTGGAGGCTGCTCACACAATTTTACGTTGAGACAAATGCACATTATGTACGGCTGTGACCATGACAACAGCTGCTTATTCATCACCTGTGAGGTATTATGGGATATTCTGTGTGTTCAGTCCAGAGCAGCAGCTGTTCGAGGCACAAATGGTCATATAAGTAACGTGTGAATTTTCCCATATGCATGAAGGGACGTGAGTTATGGAGCACAAACCAGGAGCACCTCACCAACTCGAGGAATATCCCATTAGTCCACATACTTTAAAGAGCCCATATTACTGTATTTTTCGGATTATAAATTGCACCGGAGTGTAAGTCGCACCAGCCAAAAAGTATATAATGAAGAAGAAACAAACATGTATAAGTCACCTCGGACTATAAGTCGCACTTTTTTGGGGGAAAGTTATTTTGTAAAATTAGAGACCAAGAACCGACATGTCATCTTGAAAGGCAAGTTATAGAAGTTATAGTAATAAAAACAACCCAGTAGAGAAGAATCCGTGTATTATTCATTTGTTCCTTTTTCAATATAGAACCAAAAATAAGAAAACAAAAAAAAAAACTCTTTTCTTTATTATTTGTCTCTAAAACCAAAATGAAAAAACGAATAACGATTTGTTTTTTCATTGTTGATTCATATATATGATTCATATATATGGCCTATGGGCTGTCGGTGTGAAAAATGTAATATATAAGTCGCACCTGAGTATCAGTCGCAGGAACCACCCAAACCCTGACAAAAAATTGCGACTTATTGTCCGAAAAATAGGTAACTGTTTTCTTCACATGTTTAACACACAAACCTGCAGATTCAGCACGAGTTCTTCAGAAACAGAAAACACTCAGTTCCACTGATGTCATGTGGCAATAGAGAAAGTGCTCCACTGTGTTTTTAAACTCCACACACCTTCACTAGAATCATTTGGATCGTTTTAGCCCTGAACAAAAGTAAAAGGAACGGTCGGAAATGAACAATACACAACATCACAAGGCAAAACAGAGCATTTTGAGCTTTGAGATACAGACAAACGAATAAAGGGCGACTTAAACATATGTGAATGAAACAAAATATAACTCCAGGTCTGTTTTTGAGGAGGTAACAACATCTGTATAAAGAGTAGAAGAAGAGTGTGTTCTGTCGGCACACTCACCCAAAGCCGTCCCCTTATGTGTTTTTGCGTGATTGTTTATCTATATGTGTCTCATTAGCTGAACGCAGTGTCATAAGCCTGGGTCTTCCTGGGTCCACTGAAATGTAAAAGTTCAATTTCATCATTACAAATGTACATTCATAAAATATTATATTTAATTGCAATAAAATGACCATTTCCTGACATTCATGATTCAGGTTCATGTTTACAGTCCATTTCCAACACATTTCATCTTCATTTAATAGCTTTAGTTTAACACTTTAGAACATTTAAATGTATTTTTTTAAAGACAGGAACACTGATCCTGGATGAGACGTTGGGCGGACTGACAAAGTGATCCATAAAACTGGACACGTGATCGTCCGTGAGCTGGAGACGTTTGAGGGACAGGAGGACACTGGACACTCCTGCTCACCCACTGCACCAGACTATAGAGGGACAGATAATACTCCCTACAACTGTACAACCACTCCCCCTTATGGAACAGAACTATGTCCTTCCTTGTGACCTCTTGTTTTAACACCAGCCTTTTGTCTCTTGCTATTTTTTATTGCTGCTTATTTAGAAGTTATATGATCAGCTTTATATTTTTTTACTCTGTTATTATATTATATTGTGATCTGTGAGCTGCTGTGTCCAAGTAATTCCCCTTGTGGATCAATAAAGTCTGTCTGAGTCTAAGTCTAAGATATCTATCTCCACAGAACGGTTTTCTTCCTAACATTTGTTCTGGAGTAAGATGCAGTTACATGACCATTAGTACTAGTTGATGAAATATAAAAGCAGGTGTTTTAGGGCCAGTGTGTTATAGAACAAGCCCAGTCTAATGTGTACCCTAAACTGAGCCATGACACAGTGGAACACATCTGTTCCCTTCTAGTTTTCATTGAGCAAATATAACAGAAAACACACTGAAGTTCTTGTCGAAGTGCAAATGCAAGGAACAGCAACAAAAGACGTTCACAGATAGAGTTCTTAAAGTCCCCTGTAGGAGCTCTTGGAAGTTTCTCATAGAACACATTATCCGACAGTTGTCTCATACATTCTTTTATGCAGTCAGATTTGTTCATCACTACAGTAGCCCCGCCTTTAGCAGCTTTAAACTTTCAGTCTTTTGTTACAGAATGGTGAGATTTATCAAAACGAGTATAGCTTTTTACTACTCCTACCTTCTACATATTGCCAAAAATACACAAAAGTCTTGAAAATCCACCAGGGAGACCAGCTGTAGCAGTATCGGCTCCTTCACATGCAATCTGTCTGTCTTTAGAGATAGTGTTATCAGAAGTGCAGCTGAAGCTTCTTTCAGAAAGGATACGGGTCACATGTTGTTGTTCAATCTATAGACTGTCTCTCCAGTGAAGAGGAATGGTGTTTGATCTCTTTTGACATAAACTCTATGTACACCTCCATTCCTCATGATGGGGGCACTGAGGCAATGAAACATGTCTCTGAAATGAACACTGACGTCTTTGAATTCTACCCTGGATATGGTGTGGCTGATACTGAAAAACAACTGTTGGGCTTTTCAAGACACGTTCTACATTCACAGACTCGATGCTTGTGGGCAGCCCTTTCTCACCATCATTCTGTCATTTATACTTAGCTCTGTTTGAGGAAAAGTTTATTTATCATGAAAATGAATTCAAGGAAAGCATATGTTTGTGGAAATGCTCCTGTCTAAAGAGAGCACTTCCGGATTCCCCAACTTAAAACTCGAGCTCCTCATGGACTTAACGTAGATCCTGACCTTAGATGTTTTTTGTAACATGGTCTAAAAATCTTTGTATTTAATAGAAGGTTTTTAGTTAAATATATGAACTGTCTTTTCTTGTTGACCTCACTTTGGGATGTCCCATTTGTTGGAGGGGATATGAGCCCCTGGGCTGGCTTCCATTTTGTGTACTGTGGTCCAAAGCAAGAAAAAATATCTGAAGAAGGCTTTTTGCCAATACAAAAAACAACAACAAAAAAAAAAGCTTTTGGACATCGCCAATCTGAGTGTGCTATGCATTTTTTCACCTTTAGTTTCCATCGAGCGACCGAGTACAAGTCTTGCCACTATTAAAGAGCCACTAAACGCCTGTGCTACACTTAACTCCATCCAGAGTAAAAATTTGAAAAAGCCAACAAAATGGGTCAATGCTCCTTGGCGCGTTGGAGCGCACAGATGGGCTGATGGTGTGGGGTGGGGTTTGACCAATGAGTGACAACCAGGTGACAGCGCCAGTCAGTGAGAGCAACAGCATACTGCCAATGGAGGGTGACAGTGACGCGAGTTTGGCCAGGGAGGGCTAAAGGTGGGGCTTAGAGGGGCTCCTCGTGCCGCCCAGAGCCTGTGAGCGGCTGTGCTCCTCATGTAACCCTACAGCTGACTCACTGACGACTGTTAGTCCAACCTGGAACTTCAAACGTCCTGGGTGTAGTTGATCCTAAAGGGGCCATTACAGACACGGCTTTGACCCAAAACTCAAATATGCAAAATATGCACTAAAATGCCAAAAATAAAGCCAAGGACAGTTATATATACTTCTATTCTAGACCCATTTACACAGTTAATCAGTAAAAAAGTGGGTTTTAATGATTCTTCGATTTGGACTAAATCTGTGGGATAAAAGCTGTTGCTAACATAAATTATAGTTTCACATGAGAAGCAATCGAGAAGCAATTTGTGAATAAAAGTTGAAAATTGTACAATGTAGAGAGTTCTATTTTAGATAGGTCCATAATGATGACAGCATACCAGGAGAAATGTTTGAATAAAAAAAAGAAAAAAAAAACAAAAAAACATTAATTTCTGAGATTAGAACAGTTTTGACCCAATGTACCACATGGTTGCTAGGTAACAGTCATGGATTCCCGTAGCACGATGTTGTGATTTCCAACCAGAAAGCAAAATTTGAAACCTAAAAAATTGCAAAATTGAGAAAAGTTTTTTTAAGTTCCTGTAAAATCCTAAATATCTTAACTGTTTTAGTAAAATGAGCAGTCCAGCCTGTCATAGGCTCTTGAAAGAGGCCCTTTCACACTTTCATGTTTGGAACTTTCAACCATCTTATAACACTGGAACAAAACAGAGTGAGTGATTTTACTTCAGCATCAAAAACAAAAGTGAAACTTATAAAACATGTTATTTTGTCATCATACGGCATTTTCAAAACAACAACAAGGAACACGGTGATCTAAATAAGTCGTGTGTTAGCGGTTAATAGCCCAGAGAAGTGTGATACGCCCTCTTTAACACCACACACATCACTGTTAAAATAGAGTCTGCAGCTTTATCTACACAGGCCCCACTGGGACCTGCTTTGGACGACTGCAACCGGGGCCCCTGCCAGAGACGCCTGGAGCTGGGGTCCTGCCAGAGGCCTGGAGCCAGCAGCGAGTGGTCCCAGGACACACATGAGAACCGGGGTCCAAACACACTGACTCACCCCAACACAGGCACTACCGCCACCCCCCACCACCTGAATCCTGATGAGTGTGGAGCAGCAGGAGAGACAAAGTGCTGAACTGATCTGCATGAGTCTGGTGAAGGTGCGTGGCCCGTTTAAAGGGCCTGTATTATACAAAATGGACTCTTGTGAGCTTCAAATTGTGTTATGTTGTTACCTCCTGAAAAAACAGACCTGGAGTTTGTTTTGTTTCATTCACACGTGTTTGAGTGATCCTTTATTATTCGGCTGTCTACATCTCTAAAGCTCAAAATGCTCTGTTACACCTTGTGATGTCATGTAGTGGTAGTTTTCAAGCTGCCTTTTAGTTCAGTAGAGATGGGCAATTCCAGTTCTAAAATTGTCCAAATGGATCAAGTGAAGGTGTGTGGAGTTTAAAAACACACACTTCCAATATCACCACGTGACATCACAGGGTGGAACAGAGTGTTTTCTGTTTGGGAGAAGAACTCCCTAAATGTGCAGGGTTTGGGTGTCAAACGTGTGAATGAAACGAAACACAACTCCAGGTCTGTTTGTGCTGTGATGAAACTACATTAGATCAGAAAATAGCCTGATATGGGCTCTTTAAAAACACTTCTGGAGCTCTCACATGATGACATCACGAGGTGGGGGACAGTTTTGAGGTTTGAAGTGTGAGGCAGTCGCACGCATGTTACTCAGAAGTGTTCCACCTGAAAGTATAAAAGCCCTGGTATGTTATTGATGAGCAAATGGATATATTAACATTCTAACAAGTGTGATTTGCATAGAGCCTTTGCGCTGCAGGCAGAGTTTATACAGGATGCATGCAGAGCTCTTATTCTAATCAATACATCTAATCAATGAACCATGCAGCGCACCGATACTTAAACCTCCCAGAAGTTTGCACTGGAAGAACTAGTCTTCATGGATACAGGAGATACAAAAAACTCCTTCCACACACTCCAACAATCTTAAGCTTCTGTCCTTTTAACTGTACTAGCTGCACTTCTTAGAAATTCACTTAAATATGGCCATCGCAGTTACACTGGAATCACAACAGGCAAACTGGATTCAGCGCAGGTCCATAAGATAAATAACAGTTCCTCGTGATCGTGATTACAGCTCTGCCCTGATTCCAGACGCCTGTTTGAAGTGTCTGAGTGAGTCTGCAGTCGGAGGTCAGAGCGTTCCACAGTCTTGATCCAACTGGACTGTCCAAAGGAAGTTCTGAATGTGGAAACTTGGAGCCACATGGTCCCCTGAGCAGACAGAGGCTCTGGACTTAGGTCTGACACACTCGGTTGGAATCTTATACATGGAATATTAGGTTAAAAACTGAACCTAGTAATAATAATAATTTACTTTTGAATTTTACTCGTTCCTGACACGTACCACTTTAACTGCAGCTCTTGACATGTTTTAGTTCGGCGTTTTAGCCACACCCTCAGTCCTTCCTGTCACGGTGATATTGCACCATGACACAGAAGCTACTGTTGAGAGCACCGGGCAGTTGTTTCCCTATAGACGGATTAATAGTTTGGCAACAGTGCGGATGTGTGCGCAGCCTGAGTGCAGGAAGCACCGCTGTGGATAACATGAAGTTCCAGCGTTACAGTAACCAGCGCTGTCCTCAGCACTAAAACCGTTTATCTCCCTGTGATAAAATAAGTTATGATGTTAAATGAACATTAGCGAGTGGGACACGTCTTAATGAAACGTATGCGTTAAATACAGCTGAGCGCGTAAACGATGAGAAGAAACGTCTCAAACTTCAGTAGCCGGACATCATATCTGATCGATACACCTATCCCCGCCCCCTGAGAGAGCCTGAAATCTGCTGAAATCCTACAACACACACGATACCAGACGGGACAGCGGCTCTTTCAGCAGGAGACACGATACCAGACGGGACAGCGGCTCTTTCAGCAGGAGACACGATACCAGACAGGACAGCGGCTCTTTGTACAGGAGACATGATACCAGACAGGACAGCGGCTCTTTGTACAGGAGACATGATACCAGACAGGACAGCGGCTCTTTCAGCAGAAGACACGATACCAGACAGGACAGCGGCTCTTTGTACAGGAGACATGATACCAGACAGGACAGCGGCTCTTTGTACAGGAGACATGATACCAGACAGGACAGCGGCTCTTTCAGCAGGAGACACGATACCAGACAGGACAGCGGCTCTTTGTACAGGAGACATGATACCAGACAGGACAGCGGCTCTTTGTACAGGAGACATGATACCAGACAGGACAGCGGCTCTTTGTACAGGAGACATGATACCAGACAGGACAGCGGCTCTTTGTACAGGAGACATGATACCAGACAGGACAGCGGCTCTTTCAGCAGGAGACACGATACCAGACAGGACAGCGGCTCTTTGTACAGGAGGCATGATACTAGACAGGACAGCGGCTCTTTGTACAGGAGACATGATACCAGACAGGACAGCAGCTCTTTGTACAGGAGACACGATACCAGACAGGACAGCGGCTCTTTGTACAGGAGACATGATACTAGACAGGACAGCGGCTCTTTGTACAGGAGACATGATACCAGACAGGACAGCGGCTCTTTGTACAGGAGACATGATACCAGACAGGACAGCGGCTCTTTGTACAGGAGACATGATACCAGACAGGACAGCGGCTCTTTGTACAGGAGACATGATACCAGACAGGACAGCGGCTCTTTGTACAGGAGACATGATACCAGACAGGACAGCGGCTCTTTGTACAGGAGACATGATACCAGACAGGACAGAGGCTCTTTGTACAGGAGACATGATACCAGACAGGACAGCGGCTCTTTGTACAGGAGACATGATACCAGACAGGACAGCGGCTCTTTGTGCAGGAGACATGATACCAGACAGGACAGCGGCTCTTTGTACAGGAGACATGATACCAGACAGGACAGCGGCTCTTTGTACAGGAGACATGATACCAGACAGGACAGCGGCTCTTTCAGCAGGAGACACGATACCAGACAGGACAGCGGCTCTTTCTGCAGGAGACATGTGCTGTACAGCCAAGTGATGTAGTCTGATATCCCCTCTATAGATCTCAAATCTCTGTAGGATGTTTTCTATGTTAAGTATTCTTTATAATGCACCATGACGGAGAATCACCGGTCTGGCACAGTATTCAGCAGTTGGATGAAAAGAGGTCAGTAGCTTCTGTTTTAGTTATTAGAAAGTTAGAAAAGGCAATGCAAAATAACATATTATATTTTACTCAAAATTTTTGTCATCTAGCAGCTTATCAATCCTGATGTAAACAGTGTTGTATTGACAAGAATACGTTCAAATCAGGTACAGGTATCAGCTCATCTGTTGAAGTTCCTGCAAGGTTAGTTCTTTCTGGCCAAATTGCATTAAAATAAAGGTCAGATTAAAGTCTAACCTAAGTAACAGGGCTTCAGACAGAGCAGTGCCTCATGTTACCATCATACCCCCAGGTAATGTTGATAACAGCTGCAAATTGTTCCTTCAGATAAACTAAAGCATCAGTATGGCTGCAGGGGGTGTACATTTGCTGACTGGTCAGATCTCAGTGCGGTCCAGACACCTCGTCCCTCACTCATACTGCAGAGAGAGGAGCTGCCTCGGTCCGGACATCTGCTCCCGCCCCCTCCCCAAGACAGGCTCAAACCAGGGACCCCACCACGCCTCCAGAGTCTGCCAGGACTTCTGTCACAAAAACAGGAACGGAATTGTAAACATAATGTAAGGTTTAAAGGGACTATATTACACAAAATTCACTCTTGTGAACGTTTAGTCACTTTGAAATGTGAATCTTCACAAAATAGTGCAGCTGTGGTTTGTTTCATTCACACATGTTTGAGTAAACCTGTTTTATTCTACAATACACGACAATAACATTAACTTGTCACCTTAAAAAAATCCTCTGGTGCACCGAGAAGTGTGGTGCACCAAGAAGACTAAAACAGTGACATCAATGACATCACAAGGTGGAACATGTAGAAACCATTTTCAGTCTAATCAGTGGAAGCTTAAAGAACATGTTTTAGTTTGAACCATAAGCCCCGCCCACTGAGTCCTTTCTGATGCTGAATCTTGTGAATCTGTCCATGCCAAAGAGCTGTTCTATTTGAACATGAAGCAGCTCACCAAGAGAAGTGACAAGGACTCAGCTTTGTTTAAAATGGTTCAAACTGAGAGTGTGAGTGTGTCTTTGAAAGTGTGTTTTTGCAATAATCCAGAATCCAAATAAAATGTTGCAAGACAATAATAATCATTTAAAATAACAGTTATTATGATGCCAAAGCTCTCACTCGTGTCCCCTACTCTGTTTCTGTACTGATTCTGCTGTTGGTTCATCGTTAATCAGTTTAAACATGCATAAAAGTTAGAAAGAAAAAGATTCCTTCCATTTTCTTCCTCTTATCTGAGGCCAAGTTGCCGGGGCAGCAGTCTAAGCAGGGACTCTCAGACTTCCTTCACCCCAGACACTTCCTCCAGCTCTTCAGGGGGGACCCCGAGGCGTTCCCAGGCCAGCCCAGAGACATAGTCCCTCCTGGGTCTTCCCCGGGGCCTCCTACCATTGGTACAAGCCCGGAACACTTCCCAGGGGAGGCATCCAGCAGTGCGTTGAGAGGAGCCACCTCAGCTGGCTCCTCTCAACGTGGTGAAGAACTCCCTCTTTACCTCAACGGTGCGATACCCCGACTACATCAATGCCAATGCTGCACCGATCCGCCTGTCAATCTCACGCCCGTCCTCCTGACACTCGGGAACAAGACCCCGAGATACTTGTACTCCACTTGAGGCAGAGACTCCCCACCCACCCGGAGAGGGCAATCCACCTTTTTCCGGTCAAGAACCATGGCCTCGGATTTGGAACAGCTGATTCTCATCCCAGCCGCTTCACACTCGGCTGCAAACCGCCCCAGTGCTGCAGGTCCTGGTTCGATGGAGCCAACAGGACAACATCATCCGCAAAAAGCAGAGATGAAATCCTGTGGTCCCCGAACTAGACCCCCTCCGGCCCCTGACTGCACCTAGAAATTCTGTCCATAAATACAATGAACAGAACCGGTGACAAAGGGCAGCCCTGGTGGAGTCCAACATGCACCAGGAACAGGTCTGACTTACTGCCGGTACCACAGCTCCTGCTCCGGTCATACAGGGACCGGACAGCCCTTAGCAAAGGGCCCCGGACCCCATACTCCCGGAGCACCCCCCACAGGGCACCACGAGGGACACGGTCGAATGCCTTCTCCAGGTCCACAAAGCACATGTGGACTGGTTGGGCAAACTCCCATGAACCCTCAAGCACCCGATGGAGGGTGTAGACCTGGTCCAGTGTTCCACGACCAGGCCGAAAACCACACCGCTCCTGTTGGATCCGAGGTTCTATGAGAAAAAAGATTCCGTTCTTTTAAAACATGAGCTCCACTTCCAAATGTCCACATTAAGGAACTGTTGAAAGAGCCGACTCGTTCATGAACATCACATCTCTACAGTTCCCATCTCTCTCTCTGACAGTATTTTCACTGCATGACAGAGAATCACCAGTCTGCCTGATGCAGTGACCCTGTTAATTAGCTTTATTATTAATTATTAACAAAATGCACCAGAAATGGCTTTAAGTTAGGAAAGAATTTTATTTGATTTATTTCTAATAAGCTTTCCAATTAGTTTTGTGATTTATGTTGTAATATTTTTTTTTTTTTCTGATCAATGTTCACACCCAGATCCAGAAGAAATTATGAAAAGAATAAAATATGAACCGATTAACTAATACAAGAATCACTTTTCACAGACTTGAGGTTCACAGGAGGTTTGGATGTTTATGGAGGAAATGATGGAAGTTCAAAAATGGCAGCTTTTGTGATTTGCTCATTATGTCCATTCAAATTGGGATTTTGATCTGAATTTGATTAATCTTACAGCCCGACATTCAATCAAACCTATTCTTTTCTCAATCATACATTTTACAATGGACTGCAGAATTTAAAGACCATTTATCCCACGGAGGAAGTCAAATCAGACACCTGTAAGGAAGACATTTGGGCTCTTTTTTGCTTTATAGCTCTAATTTAGGACACCCATAGATTATTATGTTATAATTTACACATTTTAAATCACAATATTCATCTAAAATGCCTTATTGAAAGACATAAGTCTTCAGATTTTATAAAACTGTGGTGTCCAATAGGAGCAACGAAGCACGCTGTGGGTTAGGGTTAGGGCCCCTCCTATGGATAACTGCACATCACACTACTGTAGAGCAGAGGATTTGACTACGAAAATAAAAATGGAGAAAGTGCGTGCGTATGTATGGTGGGCGTAGGCCAGTGGCCTCAAACATAGCAGTTGATCAGCAATATGGAGTCATTGGAGATGACTCAAACATGCATCACTCCAAATACAACTTCAGAGAGCACACGGCGAGGGGAAACTACAGAACATGGTTAAAAGCTCTGAAAAGTTGTGCTTTAATACTGTGAAATGTCTTGATATTAGCTTAATTCCAAAAGACGCTCTGTGCAGTTGTCTGCTCAGAAATAGACTTGTTGATCACACATATGATTCTGTTTCATGTAATACTGATGTAAAGTGAAAGTGACCTGTATAATTTACAGTGAAGCATCTGTAAGTCATGAGCACTGCAAGGACATAGAGCGTATAACACAGATCAATACGAGAACCCACAGCCCCTCACACTAACCCTAAGGCCAAAACATGTTTGTGTACCCCAGTATTCAGGCATGGCTGCTTCACCACAAGCACAGTTTAAGCCAGATGCCCATCCTGTCACAATCATCACAAACATCCATTTACCTCCAGTTAAGAAATGAACATGGGTGGAGGGAGCATGGAGCATGCAGGGAGCATTAGCCTGGTAGACAGATCTGTACAGGACTGCTCTGTGCCGGGCCAAATCAGCCAGAGCCAGCCAATCAGGTTTGCTCATGTTTGTGAGACATGGGAAACAGAGGAGCTCATTGGTCACCATCATTTGGAACAAAATCAAACTTCTCACCTCAGACGTGTCATTTCGCTCACTGATTCTGCAGAAATCCACAATGTTTTTCTTCTTTCTTGTGTTCTTATACCGCCATGTTCAGTGGTGTCATGTTCAGTGACGACAGCGGCCTGTCAAAGCTTGATCTCATCAGAGCTCAGAAGCAGAGCAGGGTTAGGCTCCTTGGAAGGGAGACCACTGGGAAGACACAGAGATTGTAAAGCCCAGAGAAAACCTTTTAGTTGCAGGCCCATAAGTTTCTAACAGCATTCAAATAAAGTACACTTGCTCATTTCTTCCAAACTTCTCGTACTCCGTTGGGTGGTTGGGTGGTTGGTGGACATACGGTTTGGAGTGTCAGTAGCATTAGCATGTAGCTCCTGTGCCCGCAGTGAGGAGGTGCCAGATTAAGTGCACTTTCTCATGAATAACCCATGGCATGTTTCCTTCATAAAAGCTCTCCCAGAAAATGTGCTGGATTTAATTAAGGTGCCTATCTAGTCCTGGACACAGCTCAAATTCTATCTGCAGCTCCTGCCCACAGTCAAAACAGGCCATTTAAATGCAAGTGCTACATTTAATTGATTGAGTTTGGGCAGAGTGCTGAGAATTAAGTGAATAGGAAAAGCATGACCCTGTTAGCAAATTAGCACACAAACAAGCATTGTGCATGTGCAGTAATCATGGCTCAAAACATTATCTGCTAGTTTTGTACATGGCAGCCAATTATTCCAGTACGGCCGTGCACATTTTGAGTTGAACTCAGCCACTATGTTTACCCCACAGAGTCTGGGTGCACTAAACAACCAAATTTAAATCATCTTTGCCTCTTCACCTGTCAGTCCGCTCCTGTCCCAGTCTACAGCGGGTCACAGAACACCAGACACTCAGGCGCATCTAGTCATTAGGATTCGTAATAGGACTTTGCAGCACACTTTTGGCAGAAATCGGTCCCTGGCAGATACGTGACCTGTACATCACCGGCGGCCAGATTGGTTCTACTCCTAAAGTTAACAAATGTCAGCTCTAAAGAAAATCTGCATAAACCGCTCAAATATCCGAGCAGTCCTCATCTGTACCGTGAGCTGTGTACAGACATTTAAACAATAACACATGACAGCGTGCAGACGTGCAGCTGCATTCTCCTCTACTGGCTTCTTTGCAGTGAGATATTCATGAAATGCTAATGAATGATTAGCATTTATGGTTAGCATACAGGTCAAATGTAATGGAGTCTAAGAGCTTTTCTAACTCCTGAAACATGACTGTAATGGTCTGAAACATTCTCTGTGTGCTAATAGTGCCAAACTAAATATTCATTAAATCTAAGTGATTTGGAGCTTCCAGTGTTTAGATTGAGAACAGTCTGTGCTTGTTAGAAATCTGTGTAAACTTAGAGAAAAAGTGTTGAAATGCCCGTGGACCTGCACTCATTACTGTGCAAAATATGAAACATCTCATGCAACATTTGCAAACCAATTTTGTGTGCATAAAAAAGCAAAGTAGAAACTAAACACTCACCGCTTTCCGTAGAAACAATATGGCTCCCATCAACCACAATAATGTTCTACGTGTGAAGTCAGTCGGTATAAACCAAGAGATGAGCCACATTTCATTTACAGACATGTGACCAACTGTGTTACTCACAAGTCATTTCTGCAGCACAAATAAACACTGAAGCTCCAGTAGATTTCATTTTCTCTTTAACAAAACGGACCAAAACAAATAAATACTGAAGCTCCGATAGGTTTCAGTTTCTCTTTATTTCATATTTTTTATATTTTATATTCATTAGTTGTTGTTTTCTTCGTTTTTTTTTTTCGGACCAAACAAAACACTGTGTGCTCTGTAAGTGTGTGTGGAGAGGGTAAAGTTTGTCGTCTCTGCTGATCTAAAATGAGTGAGTCCACGTCCAAACACATTGTACTGACTGTTTCTTATCTGGTGCAGTTGAACTCCTCTCCTCGTCTGCACCTAATGTAAATCAGACTGTGCTGTTCCATGCAGCAGGTGTCTGAGTACATACAGACTTCTCCTGATGTGATACTGGGATCTGGGAGATTCGATTCACAACACCTCAATCATCTTTCTAGAGTTTACAGCATTTAGATGATTTATTAACATGAATCAGTTGACACTGGACTGGGCCCATTATCTGGTTTTCCTGAAAATCATGTGAACAGAGTGAGTGTAACACAATGTCCTCCTGAAACATACTGGCCCATGAACATATCACCATCAGAAAGTTACACAGTGTTGCTTTAATGACACCTCCAAAGCTGCACTGGCACAACTGGTTCATGCTTTTCATGACTGGCTGCAGACTGAGTGTAACAGCAGGCAGATGGTTTACTCTCTCAATAGATATGTTTAAAGGCGCCATTGTTCCATTATCTGCTTGGTAATGTAAGTCAATGTTTGTATTTTACTTATTACATGATTTATAAGTTAAAAAGATTGAAAGGGTGATTGATTTTATTGTTATTAAATGGGTTTCTATCATATATCCAACTACATCTTGAGTTAAAACATGCATAAAAACAAAAGCTATAGCTCTTAAAGGACTGGAGAATGAAAATGGACTCACCCACTGCACACAGTAATACTGTTATGGCAGTGGAGAAATTCAATTGGTCAGCTGGATTTAGGTCAAAAACATTTCACAGCTCATCCAAGCTGCTTCTTTAGTTCTGCTCGTTGCTGGTTGGCAGCTTGGATGAGCTTCAAAATGTTTTCGACCTAAATCAACGTTTGTCCAGTTGACAAATTGAATTTCTCCTTTGCCATGGATTCTACCTGGACAACTGAGGGATTCTACACAAATTCTGTTATGGTTATGCAGGCAAGGTTTTCTTTGATGTCAAATCTAGAAGACCGTAGATTTGGACAGTGGGTTGGCCCTCAGAGAAGATGGTGAGCCTGTCCCAGAACTGAGAACTTCTCAGCTCATTCTGGTCGACCTCATCACATTGTCACCGCTCAAAGTTCCACGGCAAGGAACCTTTTCTGAACATTGTACTTAAGCTGTAACCTATTTTATTTCATTCCATTTTTCCATTCGATACAAAACCATCTTTGCTAATTTCCGTCTCCAGCCAATTCATTTTCACCTTCATTATTATTCATATTATTTCCCTTCAAAACCTAGTGCCTGGTCCAGTCTACTACATCACTTTAAATATATTATTCTTGAGTTGGGGCTACACAGGTTTACGTTTCTTTCCAAAAAGTCAATGGAACTGGCTTCCCAAGAGTGAAGAACACATTCTGTTTTCTCCTCAGTCTCCTCCTTTTCTCTTCCCTCTCTCCACCACTCGTCCCTCTCCGCCTATCCCCTAACCTCCTCCTCCCCCTCTCTTCTTTGTACTGCTGATGTTAACACTTGCTCTCCTCTGTAGACAGCCTGAGTGGGAGTGTGTCTGTAATTAGTGCGTTCTTCTAATGAGCTTATCGGGTCAGAGCAGCCCCCTCCTGCTCCAGGACCTCCACCCCTCAGGCGGCACAACAAAGACACTAACGCAACAAACACTCTTAACGGAGCAAACACTCTAACACAACAAGACAACAAACACACTTCAGGTCAAGAACAAAAAGAGAATTCTTGTAAGCAGCAACAACAACAGTAAACTGAACAGTTGATATTGAACGTGCAGCGTTAGCCAGGGACTACTATCCAGTGATGTAGTGACATCATTATCTGGAAGAAGAAGAAGAAGAAGAAAGAGAAGAAGAAGAAGAAGAAGAAAGAGAAAGACCCGGGAGCCACAAACACCAGAACCAAAAATCTACACTGTGTCATTAGCAGAGGATAAATGTATAAACGCTGCAGCTGCTGAGCCTCCGCTGATGGTTTTAGGTAATAAGTACATTAAAGACACTCTCTTGACCAGGAAAAGGCACCTGCAGACCCAATCAGGTGCCCTGGATGCACATCAAGTATTTTTGTCACGTTCGTCCATGCAAGATGTGCACTGGGGGCGTCTGAGCTCAAATGTAAAGGCGTCGTGTCCAGCTCGTTTTTTGATGCTGTGGTCTGAACGCAGCTTTAGACGGTTCTATCTGAGTACCTGTTCTACAAAGGACTGTGGAGGACTGTGGCATCCAGACAAATTAGACTCTGGAGCTACATGGCGCCACCTTCTGTACCTCCTCTGTGCACAGAGGACAGTCTGAGCTCGTCTTGTAACTTTCACTTATTTGGAATTCTGGAGCCCTCTGAGCCCAGGGTAACTCTTCTGTGACCTAAGGGAGGGCTTCTTCTGCTCATCTCCATGCAAATGTTCTTCCTATAATCTCCCACAGTATGTGGAAATCTGAGGCAAACTGGATCAGCTTAATATCAGTGACATGTCTCCTCTGTCTGCACAGGTGAGTCTGGGTCTGTCTGCACAGGTGAGTCTGGGTCTGTCTGCACAGGTGAGTATGGGTCTGTCTGCACAGGTGAGTCTGGGTCTGTCTGCACAGGTGAGCCTGGTTCTGTCTGCACAGGTGAGCCTGGTTCCGTCTGCACAGGTGAGTCTGTCTGCACAGGTGAGCCTGGTTCCGTCTGCACAGGTGAGCCTGGTTCCGTCTGCACAGGTGAGTCTGGGTCTGTCTGCACAGGTGAGCCTGGTTCTGTCTGCACAGGTGAGCCTGTTTCCGTCTGCACAGGTGAGTCTGTCTGCACAGGTGAGCCTGGTTCCGTCTGCACAGGTGAGCCTGGTTCCGTCTGCACAGGTGAGTATGGGTCTGTCTGCACAGGTGAGTCTGGGTCTGTCTGCACAGGTGAGCCTGGTTCTGTCTGCACAGGTGAGCCTGGTTCCGTCTGCACAGGTGAGTCTGTCTGCACAGGTGAGCCTGGTTCCGTCTGCACAGGTGAGCCTGGTTCCGTCTGCACAGGTGAGTATGGGTCTGTCTGCACAGGTGAGTATGGGTCTGTCTGCACAGGTGAGTATGGGTCTGTCTGCGCAGGTGAGCTCTGTGGTCTCTGTGCTTTTCTCTGGGCTCAGCAGCTCACTGCGCCCTCCGTGTGTTTAGTTCCAGGTGGAAAAAAAGAGCACCAGCATAGTGTGCCTGTGTATTCGATAGATAGATAGATAGATAGATAGATAGATAGATATACTTTATTCATCCCCATGAGGGGAAATTCAAGTTGTCAGTAGCATAGACATTAAACATTAAACAAGAGGCACAAATCAAAGAACCATTTAAAATGTAAAAAACCTACATACATAAGACTGAGACACAAGACTGTGTCTGCTTGAAGAGAAAACTTTCTTCGGACAACTAATGGTCTCTCCTGTGACAAATGTATAAATAATGTGTGACTTAGTGTGTTGAACACAAGAACCTGTTTGTGAATGAGGCATTGTGGGTAATGTGGAGGTGGGTACTAAATCCATTTGGTTTATGAGCTGCAAAAGCTCCATCTGTTTTCCTCGGTGCTGGTGTTGAGCCAGGCACTGCAGACCAGAGCAGAACCTGAGCAATACCAGAGCAGAACCTGAGCAATACCAGAGCAGGACCTGAACAATACCAGAGCAGGACCTGAGCAATACCAGAGCAGGACCTGAGCAATACCAGAGCAGGACCTGAGCAATACCAGAGCAGGACCTGAGCAATACCAAAGGAGAACCTGAACAATACCAGAGCAGGACCTGAGCAATACCAGAGCAGAACCTGAGCAATACCAGAGCAGGACCTGAGCAATACCAGAGCAGGACCTGAACAATACCAGAGCAGAACCTGAGCAATACCAGAGCAGGACCTGAACAATACCAGAGCAGAACCTGAGCAATACCAGAGCAGAACCTGAGCAATACCAGAGCAGGACCTGAGCAATACCAGAGCAGGACCTGAGCAATACCAGAGCAGGACCTGAGCAATACCAGAGCAGGACCTGAGCAATACCAGAGCAGAACCTGAGCAATACCAGAGCAGAACCTGAGCAATACCAGAGCAGGACCTGAACAATACCAGAGCAGAACCTGAGCAATACCAGAGCAGGACCTGAACAATACCAGAGCAGAACCTGAGCAATACCAGAGCAGAACCTGAGCAATACCAGAGCAGGACCTGAGCAATACCAGAGCAGGACCTGAGCAATACCAGAGCAGGACCTGAGCAATACCAGAGCAGGACCTGAGCAATACCAGAGCAGAACCTGAGCAATACCAGAGCAGAACCTGAGCAATACCAGAGCAGGACCTGAACAATACCAGAGCAGAACCTGAAAAATACCAAAGGAGAACATGAGCAATACCAGCAATATCAGGTGTGCTCTACACCCTCCTACATGCTCTATGCCCTCCTGTTTGCTCTACACTCTTGCAGAGACACTCAAGGGTTTGGTGGAGTATTTGTTGTGACAGAGGACAGAGCAAAGGACCGAGCAAAGGAAAGAGGACAGAGCAGAGTTACAGAGGGCAGGGAACAAGCTGAGGACAGAGCAGAGGACAGAGGTGAGGACAGAGCAGAGGACAGAGGTGAGGACAGAGCAGAGGACAGAGGATAGAGCAGAGGACAGAGCAGAGGATAGAGCAGAGGACAGAGGTGAGGACAGAGCAGAGGACAGTGCAGAGGACAGAGCAGAGGACAGAGGTGAGGACAGAGCAGAGGACAGAGCAGAGGACAGAGCAGAGGACAGAGCAGAGGATAGAGCAGAGGACAGAGGTGAGGACAGAGCAGAGGACAGAGCAGAGGACAGAGATGAGGACAGAGGTGAGGACAGAGCAGAGGACAGAGCAGAGGACAGAGGTGAGGACAGAGGTGAGGACAGAGCAGAGGACAGAGGTGAGGACAGAGCAGAAGACAGAGCAGAGGACAGAGCAGAGGGCAGAGGTGAGGACAGAGCAGAGGACAGAGGTGAGGACAGAGCAGAGGACAGAGGTGAGGACAGAGGTGAGGACAGAGCAGAGGACAGAGCAGAGGACAGAGGTGAGGACAGAGCAGAGGACAGAGCAGAGGACAGAGGTGAGGACAGAGGTGAGGACAGAGCAGAGGACAGAGCAGAGGACAGAGGTGAGGACAGAGCAGAGGACAGAGCAGAGGACAGAACAGAGGACAGAGGTGAGGACAGAGGTGAGGACAGAGCAGAGGACAGAGGTGAGGACAGAGGAGAGGACAGAGCAGAGGACAGAGGTGAGGACAGAGCAGAGGACAGAGGTGAGGACAGAGCAGAGGACAGAGCAGAGGACAGAGCAGAGGACAGAGGTGAGGACAGAGCAGAGGACAGAGCAGAGGACAGAGCAGAGGACAGAGCAGAGGACAGAGGTGAGGACAGAGGTGAGGACAGAGCAGAGGACAGAGCAGAGGACAGAGGTGAGGACAGAGCAGAGGACAGAGCAGAGGACAGAGCAGAGGACAGAGGTGAGGACAGAGGTGAGGACAGAGCAGAGGACAGAGGTGAGGACAGAGCAGAGGACAGAGCAGAGGACAGAGGTGAGGACAGAGCAGAGGACAGAGCAGAGGACAGAGCAGAGGACAGAGCAGAGGACAGAGCAGAGGACAGAGGTGAGGACAGAGCAGAGGACAGAGCAGAGGACAGAGCAGAGGACAGAGGTGAGGACAGAGCAGAGGACAGAGCAGAGGACAGAGCAGAGGACAGAGCAGAGGACAGAGCAGAGGACAGAGGTGAGGACAGAGCAGAGGACAGAGCAGAGGACAGAGCAGAGGACAGAGCAGAGGACAGAGCAGAGGACAGAGCAGAGGACAGAGCAGAGGACAGAGGTGAGGACAGAGCAGAGGACAGAGCAGAGGACAGAGCAGAGGACAGAGCAGAGGACAGAGCAGAGGACAGAGGTGAGACTGCAGCTGTCTGTGAGTGTGGAAAGTATTTCTTCTGTTGTCTTTACACATCCAGAGAGTCCAGTTTGGGGACCACAAGATCTCGTCTCTGCTCTTTGCGAATGATGTCGTCCCGTTGGCTGCATCGAACCAGCACCTGCAGCACTGCGGCGGTTTGCAGCCGAGTGTGAAGCAGCCGGGATGAGGCTCAGTTGGTCCAAGGCCATGGTTCTCCACCGGAAAAAGGTGGCGCCGTCTTTGGGTGGAGGAGTTCACGTATCTCATATTCTTAACAGGAAATCTACTAAACTACAGCAATATTGTCAACCATACTTCATGCAGCATAAGAGCAAACTAGGCCAAGTTGCTGCTTTTTGCTCAAAAGCGCCTAATTATCTCCCTATTCAAAGCCTTCTTATGTTTCGCTGTAAGATTTGTCCAGTGCTCCACCCATAAGCCTATGTCACCCATGCTCCCAGTTCTCCATAAAAATACAAAAACATGATATAAAACAAAATACTATAGCTCCACAAACCTGTATGTGATGTGTAGTAGTTTCAATGGCGGAGCGCACTCTAATTCTCATGTGATAATGGGTTTGCATCTGAAGCGGGAGTGACTTTAACTCGTATCAATATGTTGCTCCATATCACCTTTTCAGAACAATAAACGATAACATGGCGATGTACATTAAACATGTTCTGTATTTACTCTATAGGGCATTTTGAACAGTCCACCTCCACCTGAACAGCCATAAACTGTGTCTGGGGAGATTCTTTGTGATGTCTGTCTCTTCTTCCTCCCTCGTGCTCTAAAAGCCCAGCTGTACAGTGCAGCCTCACACACAGTCTGCTCTGTCTGCAGCACCACACAAGTGCCCATGCAAAAGGGACGCTGCTAAAATAATGTACATAAAACTTTGGACATGACGGCCAAGTGGTTTCTGTTAGAATTTGGTGTTTTGGTTCAAGACAACTATGAAATCAGAAAGCAGAATGACCCACACATTACTCCCGTTTGGGTTTCCAGTCAGTGCTGAAATGCTGAAATCCAGTGTGTTCAAACCTAAAATGTCTCTGTTCTGAACGGTCACTCCCTAAACCCCAGCACCTGCACCTGTCGTGAGTCAGTGCTAGTGCAGCCTCCGCAGCTCAGAATTCTGGAGGTTCTGAGTGTTCACACGAGGCCTGTCCTTATACCAGCAGTGTGTGTCGGGGCTTTTATGGGGAGATAAGTAGACTTGGGGTGGACATTAATATTTAGTTGAAAACATTTTGTCCCCTTAGAAGGTTCTGTCTGTGTTCTGTGCACTTGTGAGATATTTAGGTTTAAAGTTTTGAGCACCTCAACAACAGAAACACAAGAGAGGATCCATTTGTTTCTACGTGGAAATATAGGGCCCTGAGGAGAGTGGAAAGTGAGAAAATGACATCTGTGACATTTGTGAAAGTGAGTGTGCCGGGAAGTGGTCTTTTGCAGGTAGAACTTTCTAATTCATTTACCATATTTAAAAGTCAAATGTGAAACATTATGACAACATTTAATTTGAAATGATTAAGCAGGTTGTATATGATAAACATCCATTTACAAATATGCAAATATTATTCAAATAACAGTTCAGAAAAAAACTTTTGCTGTTCAGTCATAAATAAACATGGATATTAACTTATTCACTTCTTTTTCATTTTCTAGACTGCCTAGACTTGAAGTAGTTTTCTTTAGTTAGTTAACATTATAACAGCATTATAACAGCTCAAAACATATCAACAGTATGAATAAAACTTCAACTTTCCTTTGATTTTATGTTTGCCATTTATAATGACTTGAAACAGATAAAAATGTATCTGAAATTTGTGCTGAAATGTTATTTTTAGACCAAAAGCATTGTCTTCTGTAGCAGAACATGGAGGGAACAGCAACGCTCCAAAGCACTGGGCTGTGTTCTGTGTTCTGATTGGCTCAAGCAGATAGAACCTTCTTCCCTCCCTGACCTCCTGATAAACTGCACTGAAACACACAGGAGAGACTGCAAAGGTTTGCTGCTGTGAAACTTGGATTTCTCCCAGGATCATAGACCATATATATGAGTGGACATAGGTAAAGCGCGAGCTGTGCCAAACAGGAAGTGCTCCCGGAGGCTCTTCCGGCTCCTTCTCTCCCTTTTTCCCAGTGACTCACACTGAGATCTTATCGTCCGTCTTCCCATAACTGCTGCTGTGGCCTCGTCATTTTGGCCTTAACAAGTTTGTATGAAGCCGCGACACAGGATCCTGAATTTTTCATTTCGCAATTTTGTTCCTAAATTAAGATATGAACATAAATAATGGACCAATCAGACGCCTTCATTCCCTGAGGTCGCTGCAGCCGAGCGTTAGCAACAGGTTTGACTGACAGCTGGTGCGTTCCCTTCCCGCTTTCCTGCCCCGATTGACTATTTCTGAAATAAAACGACAAAATATCTCAAACAATTACAATAGCATAACATTAGTAGAATCTTAACGAGCATAAAGTAAAGTGAATTTCATTAAATTGCGACTCTATTGTTGTTCGCTACATGACAGAACATAGAACATAATCAATGACTTAAACTTACTGTTTAAAGTTTGATGATAAAAGCTAAAAGTTTCCTTATTATTCTCAGGAATCACTCATATATATGGTGTATGCTCAGGATTAATAAAGTTTCTGTTATTTAACAGAATTGAAAAGAGCCTGTGTAAGTGTCTGGATTATTCATGTTCACCTAATCCACAGGTGTCAAACATGCGGCCCAGGGGCCAGATCCGGCCATCCAAGACCTTTAATCTGGCCCTCGGCTGATTTTCTATTAAAATATAAAACATTTTCAGATTTTTCTGGTAATTTTCTGTGCAGCTTAGCATAGCAGCGTCTCCAGTGCTTCTGTGTGTGGCGCCTCCACCAGACAAATGAAGACTTTCCTCTTTCCAAACGCTCTTAAAGGACGATCGTTTTGACTGTCGACCGTGACCCTCATCAGCAAAATGTCAAAAATAAGAAAAGTGGAGCTGAGTGCAGGATTTTCCAAGAAAAATGGACTAATTCTTATTTGTTCACGGAGGTGAATGGGAAACCTGTGCTCGGTGTGTTTGCAACAAGTGGCGGCGCTCAAGGAATATGATCTTAAACACCACTACGAGACACTGCGAAAAATACAATAACTTGAACAGAGAATTAAGAAGACAGAAGATAAACGAATTATTGCTGAAACTGAAGAAACAGCCGTCTGTTTTCACCCAGGGGCCAAGAGGCTAGTGATGCTGCTGTGAAAACAACCTGACCTAGCATAATATTATAATATTTTGTAAAATAAAATAAAATAAAATAAATGTCTGTAATAGATTTGCGTTTCTCTGCACAAATATTTGGACTCATTGCTATTTTTGGGGTATATATGCCATGAGTTTTCTGATCCGGCCCCTTTGGAATCAGAGTTGGTTGTATACGGCCCCTGGACCAAAATGAGTTTGACACCCCTGACCTAATCTATTTCTATATCTGTGTTACTCAGGTCATTTAGGGCAGTTTCCTGTGAGTCTTTGTGGGTGAACAGAACCTTCAGGGTGGTATTGCCTCGCCTCTCGTGCTGATCCCGTCCCACAGAATGATTTGTGTTTGTATTTATCTGACCTCCATTAGCTTCCACACATGAAGCATGAGCCGCTCAGCCGCCGTGCCTCTGTCTGCAGGTTAATGCTCTGGAGACACAGGCTCAGTTATATTGTAGTACTTTTGTTAAACCAGAGAGGGTGGGGGCCACACAGATGCCCTTCCTGTCTTCACCAGTCAGAGTGAAGTGTCTTGCTTAATAATCAGTGATTGCCTTGATCCTATTTTAATGACAGGCCAAATGTATTCCTGTATTTTATTTTGTTGTATTTTATGTATTTTATTCACTCATTCGTTTACTGTCATCTCACCACTGCTCAGGTCTTTCATACAGAGGTTTGCAACCCTTGGATTTTATGTATTGCACTTGCCTATGGGCCAAAGTTTATCCATTCATTTAAAGTGGAACTAAACACCAGGACTAAAGGGGAGAGTGAGGGGGACGAGGGGCGGAGTCTGGAGGACTAAAGTACTACGTGACATCACAAAAGACTGACGGAGAAAACTCCTCCCTGTAGCTGTAGGTGTTTGTAATGGGAAACTCCTTGGCTGTAATCGGAGCTGTTTTTTGCGCTGTCATGTAGTACCTGACACTGAAGGCATCACACATTTAGGATTTAGAACACAGGTGTCAAACATGCGGCCCAGGGGCCAGATCCGGCCCTCCAAGACCTTTAATCTGGCCCTCGGCTGATTTTCTATTAAAATATTTAAAATTTTCAGATTTTTCTGGTAATTTTCTGCGCAGTTTAGCATAGCAGCATCTCCAGTGCTTCTGTGCCTGGCCCCTCCACCAGACAAATGAAGACCTGCCTCTTTCCAAACGCTCTTAAAAAACGATCGTTTTTACAGTGACCATGACGCCCTCATCAGCAAAATGTCAAAAATAAGAAAAGTGGAGCTGAGTGCAGGATTTTCCAAGAAAAATGGACTAATTCGTATTTGTTCACGGAGGTGAATGGGAAACCTGTGCTCGGTGTGTTTGCAACAAGTGGCGGCGCTCAAGGAATATGATCTTAAACACCACTACGAGACACTGCGAAAAATACAATAACTTGAACAGAGAATTGAGAAAACAGAAGATAAACGAATTATTGCTGGGACTGAAGAAACAGACGTCTGTTTTCACCCAGGGGCCAAGAGGTTCATGATGCTACTGTGAAAACAACCTGACCTAGCATAATATTATAATATTTTGTAAAATAAAATAAAATAAAATATAAAATGTCTGTAATAGATTTGCGTTTCTCTGCACAAATATTTGGACTTATTGCTATTTTTGAGGTATATATGCCATGAGTTTTCTGATCCGGCCCCTTTGGAATCAAAATTGGTTGTATACGGCCCCCGGACCAAAATGAGTTTGACACCCCTGCTTTAGAAGGTCTGGGGCAAAGTTTCCAAAAAATGAGCGGGAACAGAAATAGTACATAATGCAATTCAAAGACCGTGTACAGTTTAGTAGCAACAGAAAGTCTCTTCTGTGAAACCAAACGGAGCCTGGAGCTTTAGTTTGTCAGTCTGTCTCACTCCACGGTCGAGTGAGAAAACAAAGCAAATAAATTCATATTTTTAATCACCTTTTCCTCGAGCTATTTGTTTTTTAAGTGTAGCTTTTATACTGTGAAGTTGAGTTATAAAGTTTCACTGACAATTTCCAAAATTTAAAATCAGGAATATAATAAAATGATGAGGACATTTAAAGAGTCTGCAGCTTTAAATCATTTCTGAACCAAATTTGTCCTGCCCAGGTCCAGATGTATTGGATGAGGAGCTTTTGAGGTCAAAATAAATCTGCTGTTTGCATCTAATTATGAAACGTCGCTGTTAGCTTTGGACTCCTAAGGTTATGAAATCTATAATAAAAGGAGCTTGTTGTGTTTTTCGTGTTTTCGAGACGGTCGAAATGCCGTACGGTGCGTTTAAGGGAGTAATTGTGCTTTCCTCACAGTAATCTCCTCATGTGTCATCTATAGTATCACATTTTTAAACATTAAATAAGATCCATTTCTATCGGTGCCAACGCAATCGCATCTGGGCTCTCACGCCTGTCACCCCGGCAGAGGGATGTCACTGTGAGAGAGGAGAGAGGAGGGGCGATAAGGAAAAGGAGAGATGAGAGGGAAGGGAAGAAGGGAAAATGAAGGGGGTAAAAATAGAGAAAGGGAAATGGATGGAGAGAGATATGAGAATGCGACGAGGAGAGAGGAGATGAAAGAGATGATTGATAAAGAACAGAAGAGGTATTTAGGGGAGAAAGATGAAGGGATGGAGAGAGAGAGAGAGAGAGACCACTTACAACAACCACAGCTGGAGTATTTTTTAAGTGTTGCCCAAGGAAACATTTACATTACCAGTAATGGGTTAGAGTGAATCTAAATCTAATTTAATTAGGTGTGCCGCAGAACCATTCACAATTAGATGTCATTGTATCTATATTAGTAATGTATTTACAGTATTTGTACAGTCTGGTCCCCACGGCCTCTGTAGTACCTCGAGCCCAGTCGGCTGTTCAGTGTTTTTTTTTCTTTTTTTTCAAATAAAATCTAATTAATCTCACCTCAGATTAACACTTAACAGAGTTTAGTTTAGTGCTTTTATCAATCCACTGTGGTATTTCTTCTTCCTTTATTTTTTCTGATATGGACAGACCCTGCATATCCTTGATTGGCTAATCCACCTGTCAATCATGGCCACCTGAAAACGGAGATTCACCGCTGACCACACTCACATCTTTGTTAAGTGCTGAAGAAGTGTGTTCTGGATCCTAGACAACTGAATTCCACTAAAACATACTTTTTCAATAAAAAAAAAGATTAAATAGTGTCAGAATTTAGTATTTTGAAATCCTCTCGCAGTGCTCGCAGTTTTAGGAGAGACTTTGGAGCCAGACTCTCTATTATATATAATAGAGAGTCTGTTAGTTATGATGTACGATATCATAGTTAATGTTATGAATAGGATTTTTTAAACAGACAAAATAGTGAACAAAAAAGCAAAAAAAAAACAAAAAACACCAGGATCATGCAGAGTTCACAGCAGCAGTTACAGAGGGAGACAATATTCCAATGTAAGTCAAAAGGAGCCAGAGCTTGTGGAAGCCGAAAGAGCCACATGCAAACTTCCTATTTGGAATGTGTCAGCTAGCGCGTTAGCTATGTCCATTTATATGTACAGTCTATGGTCCAGTCCCAGTTTGGGAACCACTGAGCTGATGTAGAATCGAAGAATAGAAAGCCTTTATTGTCATTATACACAGTGTAATGAGATGAGAAGCTGCTCCTTCAAAGTGCACATATAAATGAATAAAATTACCAGCTAAGACACATAAACTGCTCTAATAAATGTGTGTATGTCAGTTTGTTAATGGAGTAACAGGGGGACTTGTTTGTATTAACTCTTTGATTCTTGTATATTTTGACTTTAAGCTCTGTCTTCAATTAAATTTAAAATAAAATAAACCAAAAATGTGGTTATTTCACCCCTATAATGATAAATTCAGTTGACTTCAGTGACACCAATACCGTTCTAAATTACACAATTTCCTCTAAAGCACCAGTCCAACCACTTTCATTCTACATTATACTCATGTAAACGCACCATGTCTGCTGCAGTGACTCCAGGCAGAAACTCTGGATGTGTGCTTTGCTAATGTATATATCAAAAGAAATACTAAAAACAAGCACATTCCAACTGGTCCATGTCTGATGCTGTGCCCTAAACCAGCGCCCTGAGCGTGGGCTGAGTGTGACAGCAGCAGACAGTCCCAGAGCTGGAGAGAGTCTGGGCGGTGAGGGGAGAGGGAAATGTCACAGCCCATCTCTAATGAAGGGCCTTCGGGGAATCGTCGTTAGATAAATTATTTAAAGGCTTTCATTTAAAAACGTCCAAAAAAAAAACTGCGCTGCGCCGTGATTTGCACCAGGGCCGGCGAAAGGTCAGGCAGGCAGGGAGCGCTTCATTAACCTCCCAGCACCTCCCCACTTCAATTCTCCCTGTCAAAGAGCGGAGCGGAGAAGGGCGGGTGGAGACGGGCAGCGGGGCGAGTGCTGTGCCTGATAGGAGCTGGCTGGAGCAGTCTGGAGCAGTCTGGAGCTGGGGTTATCAGTGGAGCTGGTGGCGGTAGTTCGAGGTAGACGCTTGGATGTTTTGGCTGTGTCGCGGTGCGTTCCCCGGAGAGATGGACTGAGATGGGGGGAGCTGACTGGTGAGCAGGCCTCCGGAGGGCCCAGCTTTGATCTGAAATGTTTTGTACAAGCGTGGAAGTTACAGCGCCAAGAAAGTTCCAGTGAGCTGTGGGTGGAGTAGAGTGAGGACACCGAATTAAGTGTTTCCGAAGTTTGAGCCGTGTGTTCCGACTGATAACTTGCAGGTTATGTCAGGATTTGCCATAATTCAAATGATCCAGTGGGAAGTGTGCACCACCTGATTTCTGCGTGGACTCAGTAGGGCCTTGCTCAGTTTGTCCATTGTGTTATGGAGAGTTGATGTGTAATCAGGCTCACACCAGTACTGTCATGATGCTCGGTTTTGATACTGAGGAATAAACTCAATATTCCCTACAGAGTCGGATACCACAATGATAATAACACGACTTTTTATTTAGACGATAGGATATAATTTTCAACGTTAAATGGTAGTATTTTCTTTTCTATTCCCATGTGCTCTTATATGTGTGTCCTCTCTCAGTGGTCCAGGTAGGTTCCATGCTGCTTCATGGGCGTTAGGGTTTAAAAAAGGTTTCAAATTTCTTCCCTCCCAATGTTGCATTTGAGTTTAACCCATGAAAAATATTCCATGTAAAATATCAACCGGATGGTTAATATTTAGAGGCAGCTCAAGAACACTAAAGTTTTGCTTGGATCATTTGGCGTTCATAGGCTTAGCTGTACAGACGGTATTAAATGATGACAAATTCTTATAAAAGGTAAATACAGTGTATTTAAATGAAAATTTGAATAAAGGAAAATAAACTTTAATTTGTATATTTGCTTTATGCTTTTATTGCTGTTTTTCTTTAGTGACTTCCACTGATCCTTTCTGATTGTTGGGATTCTGCCAGAAGCTTAGGACTTCTTCCCAAACGATGCTGCCACATGACCTAATCTCTTAGTGGTAATGGCTCAGTCGGTAGAGTGTTTGTCCACTTATCTGAAAGTTGGTAGTTTGAATCCCGCTCTTGACATAAACATCATTTATTGAGCGGTCAGATCTATTGATGCACTGGTTGACGGTGTGTTTCCAGCCCCACAGATAAATGCTGTTGTATCCTCGGGCAAGAGCCACTCACCCATTCACACATAAGTGTCTGTGTGAATGGGTGAGTGCTTCCTTGTTGTAAAGCACTTTGAGCCTTGAAGGTGGAAAAGCGCTGTATTAAAATGTGACCATAAACATGACAATGGAGAAACACGTGGAGCACCAGGCCACATGAGGGCTTTTGCTTCCATGTACCTCCTCCTCTAACTTTGACATCAGATAGAGGCAGACATCTTAAGAATGACTGTGACTCTTTGTAAAGGGAACTTAGGTTTCCAAAATATCAAGCTTGAGCTACTCCTAAACATAGGCAGACTCACTTAAGACCTTGGGAGGTAAACTATCTAGAACTTTGTTTTTTTGGACCTCCCTAATGAGCATATACTAGTTCATATACTTAATACATAAGATTATTTTTAAGTGATTCAGGAAAGGTTCATGTCTGTCCTGTGGATGGGACTTTAGTATTGATCAGTATCAGATTTTCGATATTCACCAGAAAATGCACAGTAGACTTTACAGGTGCAATAGTACATTTTCGGGGAAGGATCAGTTTGGCTCCATGCAGTTGTTTTGGCTTCGTCCGGAATGTTCCCCAGGTTGGCATTAAATTAATCTATACCTGGACAGAGAAGGTGGTGCCACCAGCCCAAGTTACAGACAACATTTGTCTATTGGAGAATAAAGTCTTACCTTATTACCACTCTGCCAAAACGGGTTCAAGGCTCCCAGTTATAAAACAGGACGTGTGTACAAAAGTCAGAAAACCCTCATGTATGCATAGAGCAGTAATCATCCATTCATAAATCACAGTCTATCTTCGCAGAGTGTCAGGGAGGTGGACATGCTGAGCAGAGAGGTGAAAACACAAACAGTTATTATGTGTGACCAGGTCAGTCAGAAGCACAAACACACAGTGGCTCAGAGCGCTCTTATAAGGCCGCTCTGCGAAAAGCATAAACCAGATACTATTCAAACCTAACAGATGTAAACAAAAGCAACCCCAGATTTCTGTTCAGCACTGTAGCCAGGCTGACAAACTCTCTCTCTCTTCTCCCCTCGAAGTTCAGTTGTGACTTTCTTGAATTCTTCGATTACAAAATTATAACCATTAGAGACAAGATCAACGAAGCCACTCCAAAAATCAGCCCCGAGCAAATTCAGCAAATCCAGTCTGTAACACCAATATCCCACATAAATCCTCTAACAGCATTAGACAAATTTACTCCCGTCGATGAGGCGGAGATTACCTCAGTCATCATGTCGTCCAAACCATCAACTTGTTTGCTCGACCCTATTCCAGTCAAACTCCTCAAAGAAGCTCTCCACCTAATAATAGGTTCCATCCATAACATAATAAATAAGTCATTAGAAAATGGCTATGTTCCTCAGTCCTTTAAATATGCTGTAATTAAACCGCTTTTGAAAAAACCTAGCTTAAATCCTGATGAACTAGCCAACTACAGACCTATCTCGAATCTTCCATTTCTCTCAAAAATTCTGGAGCGAGTTGTGGTGAAACAGCTTTGTCACCATCTGCAGGGCAATAATTTATTTGAAAAATTTCAGTCTGGTTTCAGAGCTCACCACAGCACAGAAACTGCTCTGCTTAAAGTGACAAATGATTTGCTACTAGCTGCTGATAACGGGCTGGCTTCAGTCCTGGTCCTACTGGACCTCAGTGCAGCGTTTGACACCATTGATCACAACATTCTACTGCAGAGGTCAGAATGTGACATAGGTGTCAGAGGGACCGCCCTCAAATGGTTTAAATCCTCTCTATCAGATAGGTACCAGTTTGTTAGTGTAAACCAGTGCACCTCTCCCTGCTCTAAAGTAGCTTGTGGTGTTCCACAAGGATCTGTGCTTGGTCCAATCCTGTTTACTCTGTATATGTTGCCATTAGGTAACATTATCAGAAAACATGGCATTAATTTCCACTGCTATGCTGATGACACTCAGCTGTACTTATCAATGAAACCAAATCAGACCGATCAAATGGATAAGCTCAGTGCCTGTGTGAAGGACATCAAAACCTGGATGACCCTGAATTACCTGCTCTTAAACCCTGAAAAAACAGAGGTCATTGTTGTCGGTCCTAAAGGTCAGAGAGATTCTCTGTCCGACCAGATAATCTCACTTGGCAATGTGAGTATAGCCTCTAGCTCTACTGTAAAAAACCTTGGAGTCGTATTTGACCAAAATCTCTCATTCACAGCTCATATAAACCAAGCTTGTAAAACTGCATATTTTCACCTGCGAAACATAACTAAAATCAGAAATTGTTTGCCTAAAAATGATGCTGAAAAACTTATCCATGCATTTGTTACATCCAGACTAGATTACTGTAATTCTCTGCTCACCGTCTGCACTAAAGGTACTTTAAGAAGCTTCCAGTTGGTCCAAAATGCAGCGGCCAGAGTCCTAACAGGAACTAAAAGATGTGATCACATCAGTCCTGTGTTAAAATCACTGCACTGGCTTCCTGTCGAGTTTAGAATTAAATTCAAAGTTCTCCTCCTGACATACAAAGCCTTAAACAATATGGCCCCATCATATCTTCAGGATGCCATTGTCCCCTATCAGCCAAATAGAGCACTTCGCTCTCAGAATGCAGGATTATTAGTGGTTCCTAGAGTGTCTAAAAGTACAGTGGGGGGGAGAGCCTTCAGTTACCAAGCTCCTGTGTTATGGAATCAACTCCCTGTTGGTGTTAAACAGGCTCCACAGTCTCTTTATTTAAGACCAGGCTTAAAACCTTCCTCTTCGGAATAGCTTATGACCAGGTTACTTAGTTGATGTCACTAAGATAAGCTGCTGCAGGAGATAACAAGCTGGGGGAAGTGTGGCAACCTGAGCACTGTCCTCTGTTTCCTCCTATTTTCTCACCAGCATCACTCACTATGTTCTCATCTGTAGTTTGTTCATTGCTATTCACATGTTGTCCCCTGTCCCACTCCCCCTGTGGAGTGGAACTCTTTCAGACGCCTGATGGCAGCTGGACCCCTCTCCTCCTCCTCCCCCTCTCCTCCTCCTCCTCGCCCGGCTCTTCCCCACCTGGGTAGCTGTGGTCATACCGAACTGGCCCACGGGCCTGGACATCTATAGCCTGTCCGTCCATGGGAGTGGATCTCTCCTTCACTGTAGTTCTCCCCGAGGTTTCTTCTTTTTCCCAGGACTCTGGGTTTTTTGAAGTTTTTCCTTGCTGAGAAGGAGGGTCTAAGGACAGGGGATGACTGGACCATGTTTCATTTGCTGCTTTGCATGAATGTTGTTTATTCCTGTATTGATATGTCTGTGTGTATGTTTTACTCATCCAAATCTTGGAACGCCCTTAGAGGAAACTGTTGTTGCGATTTTGGGTGCTACAAAAATAAATTTAATTTAATTGAATTGAAAAAGAAATGGCGTATCTTTAAGGTGAGCACACATGAAGTCGTGTTGTATGGAGTGATGTTTCATGACGGACATTCTTTCCGTGAATCCACCATCACTGAATGGACCCCTTTAATTCATCACATATCATCTGGGTTGATTCAAACCAAACAAGTGACAAACACAGAAGGTCTGACTCTGAGCCCACAGTCGCCTCAGTAACTGGTGATGCCAGTGTCTGTGTCATGGTGCCAGAGACAGAAGGTGGCCGGGTAAACTATGTACTTAAGAAACAAATGTCTGGTCATTTCACTGTGTGGAGAAAGTGAAATAGTCCCAGATGCTGATCCAGAATGAGGGACCAGTTCGACACAGCTCCAGACTACACCTGAACCCCAGGGTCCTCCCGCAGTGACAAAGCACCATGGGTAAACACCGAGTGTGTAGGACCACCTGTTCAGTTTGGACCTACAAAACCAAACCATAAATGACAGGAGAGTGGTCTAAATGCAGTTAGCAGTTAATACCCCGCAGAGGTGTAATACCCGCTTTTTAGCCACAGTCACACTTTCCAAGATCCAAGTTTTCATATAAAAGTCAATCTCTCTCTTTTGCCTCCTGTGCATTTATAAGAACGTTGGGTATAGCCTGAAACATCATGTATCTAATCCGAGTTGTCCTCAGTGCAGTGGAGGGTGAACTGAGGCCTGTTCCCTGAGGCCTCCTGGACCTCCTCATGTCTCTGTCTCTGATCCCGTCCCTCATCAGCTGGACTGTGGAGCTGGAGGACGTGTCTGTCTCTCCAGAGCAGGTGAAATAAAGTGAGTACAAGGAAAAGCCGGTCAGGCGTAGTGATCTCATTGTGTGAACATGCTCCAAATCCTCTCATTTTACAAACCTGTCAGGCCCTCGGAAGCACGTTAAAGGCGCTGTGCTCCGTGTGTCTTAAAAATGTGAAAAGCAGAACTGGTTCATTAGAAACTGTGCGCAGTGGTCCAGAGTTGTTCCTTACTTACCTCATGCATTCTGAGCATCCCAATTATTCACTATGATGACTTTATAAGCACATTTAACTAACAACAACTACCATGCTAAGCACACTTCCTGATTCTCTGACAATAAAAACTACAGTAATGACAATTTGTTGCAGACAGAACACAGCACAGTAGTTTAGTTTTGAATCAAGTGAGCTAAACGGGACGGGTGATCCAGAACATAATCTTGAGTTTGTTTGCAGCTACTACTCCCACACTTAGTCACTAAAACTGTGGGTACGACTATTACTCCCAACTCATGCGACTTCTGTGATGCTATTTAAAAGCACTAAGGAAAAGCCTACTGCATCTCATCATTCAGTTCAAAGTGTCTTGCCCAAGAGCACACTGATACATTTAACAACTTGCTCTAACTGCTCTGCCTCCACTATCGCTACAACTACTATGAATACTGCTCAGATGTACATGTAAGTACACGCCACCATCTCTCTGATCTGAATGGTCACTCCCTAAACCCCAGCACCTGCACCAGTCCTGAGGCAGTGCTAGTGCAGCCTCTGCAGCTCAGGGAGGAAATTCTGGAGGTTCTGAGCTTCACATGAGGCCTGTTCTGTCCTGGATGTGTCTCTATCTGCAGGTTAAGGCTTGTCTTCTTTAAAGGGCTGGTGTGTGAAGCTGCTGTGTGAGGCTGTTGTGTGTAGCAGGCGTGTGAGGCTGTTGTGTGCAAGAGGTTGTTGTGTGTAGCGGATGTGTGTAGCGGGTGTGTGTAGCTGTGTCCTGGGCTCTCACAGGAGCAGGGCTGGTCTGAGCCGCCACATCAAACAGCAGTAATCAGGCAGACGGAGGTAAGTGTCACTGTGTCAATCCTCCACCGCTGCACGGCTCTGAGCAGCTCCCGTCCTCACACAGCTTCAATCAGAGCGGGAGGGCATCTGAGCATGAGCGAGCAGAGGGCACAGGTAAACACAGTCAAACACAGACCACTGAGGAACACCGTCTGTTCACGGAAATATTGAATTGCAATTTTTTTTGACAATTGCAAATGTGGCTAGATTTGCAATTTATATTTTAATAATAGGATTCTGTTCAAAGTTCACACTTTTGGTTCAGGAGTATTAACGTAAAAATGAATTCTGAACTGAGAAAGTAATACAAGAATCACATTGCAGAACATGTTTGTACAGATCTAAACTTCCAAGTTAAGCATTTTTTTCTGTGGAATAAGCCCGGAGTCGTTTGTGGAGGAAACTGTGTTGCTTCAAACCTTACAATTAGCTAATCCTGTCCATTCAAACTGCAATTTCAATTTGATTGTGATTAATCTCGAAGCCCTACTCCTGATGTCAACCCTTTTAAAGGTTTTTTTTTTTTTTGTGTCTGCATTTGACCCAATGCCACTGAGTCGAGGAGTCCAGAGAATGGGGCACCTGCATGGTCAGGAGTACCTAGTGTTTGCCTGAGCTCCAGTCGGGTTCTCTCTGAATATTCTCTACAGAAGATCTCAGTCTGGTCACTTCCTCCTCTCTGTCTCAGTCCAAACAGACAGAGCCAACCACTCAGCACCGTTTATTTTGGTGACACATCGGAAACAAAAGAGCTCACTGGTCACCATCATTTAGAGGAACATTTTGAGAGTTTAATCCATTGCTCATTGATTCAGTAGAAATGTGTCATGTTTTTCAGTCCCCTGTGGTAGTTTTAAAGAGGCCAGAATAACTTTTATGGCTAATTATTGGTTCATTCTGCCATTTATTGACAACACCTCAGGCCTTTTAATACTTGATACTGTCTATTTAAAACATTTTAACTGGCATTATTCCTGTGGGCTCACCACCTGCAGAGGGGTTCATAGGGGGGTCAGGTGCTATGAGGATTGGGCAGCACGATGCCCCCGCGACCCAGCCGGATTAAGCGGGAGAAGATGGATGGATGAATGGAACTGGCATTATCTGTCTCACATTTTGTGTCACGAAGTAGTGTTAATATTATCGTTTATCACAATATTTCTCTGTAGTGATATAACATGCTTCAGAATGTGTTATTGTGACATACCTACACATAGATGGATTATGCATGTCGCTGATTTGCTAATCCACTTTTCAATCACGCCCATCTAAACTGTGTGAGATGAAATCAGTATCTATTGGCCAGGGGTGTCCAAACTTTTTCATCAAGGGCCACATATTAAAACACAGAGCAGTGTGAGGGCCGATCGAGGGTCATAAACTGGTGGTCAAAACAGTGAGTGATTCAAATCTGTGCATTTATAACAGGTTTGAATGACCCTCCAGACCTTTGTTCAGGCTTAGACCCTCAAAAGGATACAGTAAATTTGCTTGATAAAGGTAGATTTCAAAAACATGCAGTAAAAAGTACGACTTGCAGTAGTATGGGCCAATTCACCTGGAAGCCTGAGGACCAAAACAATTGGTCTGAGGGCCACATTTGGGCCATAGTTTGGACATGTCTGCTATAGGCTCTATTCACGCTTACATCACAAACCAGGAAGACTTTTGGAAACATGCGATGACAACTTCCTCTGGGCTCTGTTCTCAGTAGTAAGTCTGACAAAATGTTGGAAAAATGAGAAAATGTCCCAGTTTTCCTCATCTCCATGTTATTGTAGTGTTCCGTTACGTTCGGCGAATCAACAGTTCTAGCCATACCTCAGTTTTCACCATTTCCCCACTGACGCACAACTCCGAGCGCACTGAAGAGACGAGGGCGCCGAATTCCAGATGATTCTAAACAGCACATACAGCCCAGTGTCGGGAGCTACACCGGAAGTTGTCGTCGCATGTTTTCAAACGTCCTCCTGGTTGGACTATCCTGTTGGACTCACATCTTCAGAAATATTGCAGAAGAGTGTGTAGGCCTGGCCAGGGTGATGGTGAGGAACCCTGAGGAACCCACATGGAGCCACCAAACAGTCCTGAAATCCCAGGACCTTCTTTCTGTGAGATGAAAGTGCTTAAAGTCCATTGACTGATTGTTGATGTGTGTATTTTTTGTTGTTTTTTTTTTATTTAATTTTATTGCATATATACATACATACAGATTATTTTAAACATACAGCACATACATGTGAACAACATACATAAAGATTACAAGACAAATGGGCTAATTAATGATTCAGATTGACGTTCTTTCTAAAATGATAATGTGGATAATTTGTATTGCTGGATTTCAGATGACATCACAACATTCAACATTCTGTTTTTTGTCTGTTTTAGAAATTATGATGATTTACCTTTTGGACTTTTCCTATGAGAATACAGGGTCAGCAAAAGGGAAAACGGCTCTGGTCCCATCTGGGCACGAGACTTCATCACATTCTACAATCTGAAAACCAACAATTTGAAAAAGATAGTCTGAAAATTGAGTGAGATGTGAGAACAAGAATAACCCACTTTCAAATCTTCCATACAAATGTGGGGACCTGAAAGTGGCATTTCACTTTTCCTTTCCAAGTTCAGCAGAAGTCCCTCATGGAGATGTTGAGCCACTTGGAGCCTCGTCATCCACAGCGATTTGGAGCACATTTACTCACACAGGACCATCACCAGACAATAGTTCTGTGCCCCTGAGTCCTTGTGAATTCATATAATGACAATGATATTTTTGGTTTGTTTTGTTTACTGAAAGATCCCCATTAGTCTCAAATGCAAAGACAAATCTATCTTCACTCTCAAAATAAAAGCCCCACATAAAATCCATTATTGAAACAATTAAATATGTTTTACAGATAGAGATCGATAACAGAAATACTGTGATGTTATTGTGTAGCTGAAATTATTGTATGTTCAGACTTATTGTAGCTTTCCACCGTGTTATGACGTGTTATGTTCCCTCATCAAAACACGTCTGAAGAGGATGTAGTGAAGTGTATTGACCTTGTTGCCGTCTTCAGAACTGTCACCGGTGTTGGTGGTGACGTGTCGTATATCAGCTGTTCTTACTTCCTGTAACATAGCTGTAGCTTGCAGCCAGCAGCCCGACCATGTCAACAAGATAAATACATCATGTCAAGTTTTTTTTATTTTTTTATTTGGATGTCATGACAGATGTATGACACATTCATAAATATCTAAATCAGAATAAGCCATAAAATATGACAGGACCTCTTACCTCAGCGTTTGCTTATGAAGCTCCCACTTGAATTTTCCCTTGTGCTCGCAACTGAATATTGAGCACAGTATGTTAAGACTCTTCTGACACTACTACATGGCAGTGTCACTGTGTGTCTATAATATCCCCAGTTCAGCACTGAACACCATTGTGAACATAAGAGCTAGAAAGTGCTGTCCACGTATGTGGCCACTGGACGCTAGGAGGTAAAACAATTCTTAAGCCTGCAACAGCTATTACTGTGTCACTGATGTTTGGTGGTTATGATTTAACAGTGACTCCACATACATGAGGAGCTCAGCGGCTACAAAATCGCACACGAAGACACAAAGACGGGTCATGCCTCCCTGAACTCGGGGGAGCCAGTGTGTGGCAGCCTTAAGTCTAAGTTTGAGAGAAGAACTCAAATACAGCGGCACAGACCAAAGAGCCTAAATCTGCAGAGTTTGTGTGTTAAACATGTGTGAATGAAACAAAACACAACTCCAGGTCTGTTTGTGATGAGGAAACTATATTAAACATAGGTCAGAAAATAGTGTCATATGGGCCCTTTAATGTGTACAAGACAGTGGAATCGCAACTGTGAGCTTTGTGTGAAATCAAAAATATGATGAGCCCTCGCTTTTCATTTTGGTGAGACAAACTTGAGCCTAGCCTTCTCTGAGTGACACTCCAGAGCTTATTTACGCCAAGAAGAGTGCATTACGGAGGACTTAAGCTTGTATTAGACGTAGTGTGGACTTCCTGGAGAGCCAGTGCTGTGTCATCTGCTCCTGTCTCTCTCCGGGACAGCGCACTCTGCACTGGGATTAGTCAAATTAGCATTAGCCATGTCACTAAACGGATCAGAACATTTGGGTGTGTCACTGGCGGATGGGACACATCAGACAAATATAAGGCTGTCGTGAAAAAGTTCAGCTGAAGTACTTTCAAATCATGCACGTTGAAGGGCCTATCTTACGCAAAATGGACTCCCACGAGCTTTTAGTCCTGTTAAAATGCTGTTACCTCATCAGAACAGACCTGGACCCGTTTCATTCACACATGTTTCAGTAACCCTTTATTATTAGGTCAAAATGCTCTGTTCCACCACAAAATGGTAGTTTTCAGCGACCTGTCATCTTCCGTTGAGTATAGAATAGTGATTCCAGGGTCTAGTGAAGGTGCAGTGAGTTTAAGCCCATTTCAAACCGTATTTGCGATGCATTGGCGACCGCAATATTGCAAACACCTCGTCGAGACATCACAAGTTTTCCTCTTTTGCGATATATTTACAAACTATTGACAATACTCTGTGACACTCTGCGATGTATTAACAATGTCTCGACGAGGTGGCTGCGATCCAAAGACGCCGTTACAGCGATCTTAAAGCGAAGTCTTGACGAATATTAACGAATACTGACGACTGCTGGCGAACTACTGGCAACTGTAGACGAACTATCTGCGAGGACCTGCGATGTGGATGTGATTCAGTAACGACCTCTTGGCAACTTGGCGACTGCTCCGCGAAGTACTGGTGACATGTAGTCGCATGACCTTCGGGTATATATACAGAAACTAGGATGATCTCTGTGCCAATTGCAGAGTTCCACTTCTTCGTCAGTCACATCATGGGAATTAAGTGGACCGTTCCTTCTCGACTGACATGTGTGGATTAACCGGAGGATCTGGAGGTGGCTGCTGTGGGGGAGATGAAGCTGGGTTCACTGGCAAAGGCCCCATCTCAGCGGATGGACTGATTCCAGCTCCGGGGAATAGACGCCTCTCCTGCCTCTGCTGTGGTGTGTGTGTGTGTGTGTGTGTGTCATTATAGCTTTATGGTCTGTTTGTGATGAGGAAACTACATTAGAACACAGATGTAAAAAAAAAAAGCGTCATATGGGCACTTTAACTACTTTTGCTACAATTTTCTACTGTTGATTTTGTGCATTTTTTCACAAGTTCTGTTTTGTTTTATTGGGACTAATGGATGAGAGTGAGGGAGCCCGGGAGGGGTGGGTGGAGTGAATGAGTGTAGATTAATGAAGGAAGAGAAAAATGAGGAAAAAGTGATACATTTGGATTAATTTGGCGTTTATGATGTGGTATCATCAGCCTGTTTCATAAAAAAAAAAAAAAAAAGTCTGATTCAAGTCTGAGTATATTTATTAGGTTTTTTTATCATTCTGTCATTTTGATCTAATTTGGTGGGATAATACCAGCTGTAAATATAAATGATAGTTTTTCAGAAATCAGAAGCAATTAGCAAAGGTGTATGCCACAGGAAGTAGTTCTAGAGTTTGGCTCAGTGTACAGCACGGTTGGTGGTCTGGAATTCAGACGATTTCCAACCAGGAAGAAAAACTTTAAACAAAAGTTTCAAAATAAAGTGATCTTAACTTTGTTTTATTAAAATAAGTAGTGAAGTCACATTAAAGTCTGCCGTACGTGTAATCCTTCTACTGTCAAACTTCTATCTGCTATTTAAAGCCATAGTATTGGAAAAGGTAGGAGTTCATATAAGAAATGTAAGACAGATTTCACAAATAAGTCTTATTTTGTTCATGTTGATACTCAGCTGTGGAAATAGTGCCTAGAGTTTCCCTGAGGCAGTGATGAAGGACCGAATCAGACCTCCACCGCAGCAGTTCAGCCCTTCCACTTCAGAATATTATCACAGTTCAGCTAAAGCATCATTTTAAACCAGCTACAGCAAAGTGTTTTACTCTGAGAAGGCTGTGGATAGTGTCTTACCAACTGTCTTCATTTGCAGCTTGGACAACAAGACACTGACACAGGATACAGTGGATAGGAGGAGGAGATCTCTACAGCAGACAGACCACTTTTAAAAATCAATTTCTCAGGACATTGTTAGTCTGGCAACCAAAGGACAGTGTCTCATGCCAAAACAGCACTCTCCCAATGGCAGTTCATCACTGGAGAGGTCCATCACAGCTCATAAAGTTGTTGAATGGCTTGCGTCACTGCTCATTCGATGCCCAAGTCCTGCAGCATGACACAGCTTTAGCTCTGCAAACAGAAGCAGGAGATATTTATGATTATACAAACTCCACACCGTGCATGGCCTGGGTGATGAACTAAGAACTTGTTGTAAGGTGAGAGTGCTAGCCAGCAGGCACGTGCGCAGGATTATAGAAGGGCAGGTACTCAAATACTGGGGGGAGCTAACTACTTAGCTACTGTGGTTTATACCTGGTTCAGAACGGGTTTAGACCTATTTTAGACCTTGTTCAGACCTGGTTTAGTCCACAGTCATGTCTGGAGCACTTGGGGGCTGAGAGCCACACTGCAACTGATCTTAGGGGCCGGCCACAGTGCACAGCACGCAGTAGCTGCTCCTCTCACCCGGGGCTGTAGGATCAGCCGCCAGTGCCAATGGTTCGCTCGAAAATGGCTTGCACACAAAGTAGTCCCTCTCACACCAATTCAACACGGAAACATACACATTTCATGAACTCACACGTACCCAGCCCTCGCCCGTACCAAACGTTTCGGTTCAGCACAAATACATGTACTGTTACACCCCTATTAAACAGCCTTAAACAATTTATTCTCTAGCTCTAAGCTGAATAATATTGTATGACAAGTTCATATAAGTCCACACCTGACGTGCACTGGCTTCTCCTCCTCACATTCACTCACTCGGCCACTCTCTCCGGACATGGACAGAGAGGCGGCTCAACACAAACAACCCCATATTACAAGAAAATGGGTACAGTAGAATACCGTGGAATTTTTGTACCACTGTTATGTTACATTCCTAACAGGAATTTATTAATGTAATTTAAAAAACAAACAAACAAATAAGCAAAAAAAAAAAAAAAAAAAGACACACAGAGGGCACTTTTTAATACGAGGCAAAAAAAGGGGCAGGTGCTCAAGCCCCCCTAGGGCCCTATGTGCACACATGCCTGCTAACCAGAGATAGGAAAGGTTGATGCTATTACCTTTTTTTCTTCTGCAGACCACAAAATTGCCCTCCCTAGCCCTGGCTGATGAAGAGAAGCTGCTCCAAGGATCATGTCTTCATTGAGAGACTGAGGAAGGGACAATGTGTTTGCTGATGTCTATGTTAGATGATGTTTCCATATTTTTCACTGTGAAGCCCATTGGGGCAACTCTTGTTGTGATTCTGGGCTATAGAAACAAAATTGAATTGAAATTGAATCCATGCATTTGGCTCCCTCAGACTCCATCCTCATCTGGATCTGTGGCAGGATTCTCCAAAGGCTGAAGTCAACACAAGGCCTGCCTCCTGACCTACCAGTGTGTCTACGGCTGCACCAGTGTAGGGCCGAGCGATGTGGTGGTAAAAATCAGATCATGATCTCATTCCTGTGACAATGTGCTATGACAGTGAGCGACAGGTGGATTAAACCAACTGCAATGACGTGTCAACTTTCAGAGGCAAATAGCCACAGTTACCTCCTCAATGTAAAGATGCTACGTTTACATAAATCAGGATAAAATCTCCACCAGGATCTGGCTCCAAGGATAAACATTTTTGTCTCTTAAACAAACACCCCACAAATCCATGAGATGTCTCCACACTATGGGGGACAGAGTCTTCCAGGCAGCTACAACACCACCTATATATAAAATTGGGGTTTATTGTTGGACTTTGAGATTTGTTTCCAAATGTGAAGTGATATACAAGTAAAACCCATTATTGTCCACAGCCCAAAGAAGTAATTGTAGTTATGGATCAAGCTACATACACCAAGGCTCAAGAGGTCAGATGACACTTATTCAAAGGACCTGTGCTAAGGATGGGACCATCACACACTTCTGAAGCATCTTTCATGTATTGTAAACATGTTTGGTGATGTAACAGCAAACAGAAGCCCAGACATCACTGACATCACCTGTGTACAGCTCATCTGAGTCAGGACCTCCGGGGAGCTCTGTCTGGATGAGACACAGCAGGACTCATGGAACAACAACAGGCTGTAAAACACTGTATGATCACAGGGAGGCACCAGAATGAACCTGACAAGGACTTCACTGTTCAACAATGTTCTAAATGTAATGCACAGAGACACATTTGTACTTAAAGGTCCTTTATTATGTAAAAGTTCCTCTTGTGAGCTTTAGCCACGTTAGAACAGTATTATCTCATCAAAAACAGACCTGGAGCTGTGTTTTGTTTCATTCACACATGACTGAGTAATCTTGCATTATTAGTTTGTCTACATCTCCAAAGCTCTCCAAGTGCTCTGTGCAACCATGGCATGTCACGTAAGTGTAGATTTCAAGTTAACAACTCCTTTTCACATTTGTTCAAGAATCTCGGGGTCTTGTTCACGAGTGAGATTGACAGGTGGATCGGTGCAGCGTCGGCAGTGATGCGGTCGCTGTATCGGACCGTTGTGGTGAAGAGGAGCTGAGCCCAAAGGCAAAGCTCTCGATTTACTTCAGTCACGTTCCTCCCCTCACCTATGGTCATGAGCTCTGGGGAACAACCGAAAGGACGAGATCACGGATACAAGCGGCCGAAATGAGTTTCCTCTGCAGAGTGGCCAGGTGCTCCCTTAGAAATAGGGTGAGGAGCTCGGTCACATGGGAGAAGCTCAGAGTAGAGCCGCCTCTCCTCCATGTAGAGAGGAGCAGCTGAGGTGGCTCATGCATCAATTCAAGATACCTCCTTGACGCCTCCCTGGGGAAGTGTTCCGGGCATGTCCCACTGGGAGGAGGGGAAGACCCAGGACACACTGGAGGAACTATGTCTCTGGGTTGGCCTGGGAACACCTCGAGGTCCCCCGGAAGAGCTGGAGGAAGTGTGTGTGGAGAGGGAAGTCTCGGAGAGACTGCTGCCCCTGTGACCCGGCCTCAGATAAAGCGGAAGAAAAGGAGTGGATGGATGGGCCCTGAAACACTAAATCAAATAGTTTTTTTTCCTACTAAACTGTGTAGAATGTTTTAATAGCTCTGTCTACTGCTCCTATTTCTTTTTATGGTAATTATAGTGACAACTAGGTACATTTGTGGTATTGTGGTAAAAAAAAATATATATATAAGTAGATCTATAGTGTGTCCTGGCTCCAGTGGCCATTGCCAAGTTCAGGTATTTTGTAAAATACTGTCTTTAATGTTGGGCATATGGCATATGGGTTTTTTGGCATCTCCATAGTTTGCTTTGAGCCCAGAGGTTTTTGGCAATAACAAAGCTAGCTTGTTAACAGTGTTGCAGGTTGGATGTATTATCTGAAAATCTAATACCAACTGATTCACTAACCACATTTGTTTTCATATCTTTCATTTGGTAACCATCTGGTTATGCCAAGCACTGTGCTTCTAGCACAACACCTCTCATATTCACACAACTTTACATATGCTGGGGTTTAGGTAGTGACACCATCCAGATCAGACTGGATTTCAGCATTGAAACTGGCAACCCAAATGAGAGTTATTCTGCTTTTTTGATTCATTCTGCGTCAGGTGTCGAAGATCCAGGGCACCTTGATGAGAAATGGGCGACGTTCCTTTGACAGTAGAGTATGAATCATAAAAAATACCTGGATATATTTCCTTTTCTGTCTTTGTACAAGTGGCGCATGAGCACACTTCAGATTCAGAAAACAACCAATTAGCCCAAAGTCCATCAGTGCTCCCCATGACGCACAACAACATCTCATGCTGGACTCATTGAGATTCTGCAAAGTGGCATTTGTCACAAAAACATTTACTGTGTTGAAAACTACTGTTTGCTTCATCCCACTTCCCTGGTCCTGCTGTATCTCCTCCAGAGAGCAGACACAGGGAGCATGTGCAAATAAAAACATGTGTGCACCGAACATACAGCTCTATCAGTCAGCGGGAGATGGTGGAGATTGTGTTTGTTCTGCTGGAGGCCTGCTCCTGCCCCAGAGCCCCACACAATCCAGATGGTCCCCGCGATAGAGAGGACAGAACCAGGCTCTCCGTGCACCGGGACCACGACACATTTACATCCAAATGAAGTGTGTGCAGACCAGGGGAGGGCGGCACGAGCAGGCCCTGGAGTGGAGGAGTGACTGTGGAGCTGTGGGGGATGTGAGGAGGATGTCTGTGCATCCACACTCCAGTGACGCCTGTGTCAAGCCTGTGCCCTTTAGTCTGCATAGTGTTCATCAGATTTATATGATTCTATTTGTATTATTCTATTTATAGGATTCTATATGATTTCATGAAAACTTTGAAGTGAGATGAAGTTTCATATTAGAGTGGTGTTAGTGCTTGCATTCATATTAAGGTCAAAGAGCACTTTTCCTTATTGGGAAATTTATCCTCTGCATTTGACCCATACTTGAGTGGCCCTGGGACATCCTGCCAAGGGCCCATCTCCAGATCTTGAGCTACTCTTGGTCAAGACTGCCTTATCTGGAGGATTTGACCTGTTGTGCACGTTTTGGTTTGATGGGGAAACCAGAGTGCATGGAGAAAACACACCCAGACACAGAGAGAACGTGCAAACTCCACTTAGATACAGAGAGAACATCCAAACTCCACACAGAAAGACCCTGGAACTGAACTTTGCTCCTATGTGACAAGTATTCTACAAACTACTCAGCTATAACAACTCACAGTTGAATTAGTTTTAAGTGTGTGATACAGTGTGTGACAGCCTGCTCCTGTGTGACTCCTACTGCTACTCCAGTACAAATATAGTTTTTCCTTGGACTTTGTAGGTATACACACACGGTACATTGGCTACAACAGAAGAAGACTTCAGTGAGACATCTGTGAGGAAGATCCATTGATCAAATCATCCCAAAGTGAATGCAGTTTTCGAGTAAGTGAAGTGTGCAGGCTTCATCTCTGCGTCATCTTCTACAAATGGAGCTGTCCCCACCTCCAGCAGCACCTGCTCAGCCTGTCTCTCCACACGTCTGGACTTAGCTGCTCTGCTCACTCACAACAGAGGTCAGATTCTGTGGAGGAGCTGACAGATCGTTTTCATCTGGGAGACAGACGAAGAGGGGGAGGCAGAGAGGAGGAGAGAGGGAGGGAGAGTGATAGAAGGGGTAACCCTGTCTGAACTCCAACAGCGCTCAGTCCACAACAGTGGCCTGTGTAAACCATGTGGGCATCTGATGGGGTCAAACAGGGCAGCTACTGCTACCAACATGATTATTCTGACAAACAAACAGGACTTGCAGCGCAGGGAATATGCGCCATTGTGTTGTCAAAAATGATAACTGTAGAAACTACGCACAGATGTGGAGCTGGGTGACTGGCAGTGTTCAAAATCTATTCCAGCTACATCAGTTGTTTCGAGGTTGTAATACACTTTTCTTGTAGGTAAATTTGTCCTGTGCATTTGGCTCAGAGTGAGGGGGGAGGAGGGGCGGAGTCTGGACATATGAGGAAGAGTGTGATTGGTCTAACAGGTATCCACACTTCAAACTCCACTCCAATCAGAAACCTCTGACTGTAATCAGGGCAGCCCTGTGTGATGTCACATAGTACTTGAAATTGCAGTGGTATTAATACAGCTCTTAGCCATGTTATGATCCTTCAGTGTATATACCCTTATTTATGTTCACACAAAGTCAGTACAAATGCTCATTTATGTGGGTGACTTTTGAGTGTATTCTAATAAACTTATAATAAAAATGTTTGTATGAACGGTGTCATGTTCACTGTAACATAGGGACCATATAAACCTGTCTATGAGACACAATGAGCAAGCCTGGTCACTGCTACCTCCACACAGAGTGATCGGGGAGCTCAGCATAGCAGGGCTGAGGGGGTAACAGAGTGGGGGGAGAGAGGAGGGTGAGAGCAGGACGTCCAGCCACACACACTCCAAACCCCAGCGCCAGCTCACACCTGCAGACACCACCGACTGTATCCTGCACCTGAACCTGTGTCCCCAGAGCCTTAACCAAGGCACAGCCAAGTGTGTCTCATTTTCACTTCATGGACAGACCTCATGTGAAGCTCAAAACCTCCAGAATTCCCTCCTTGAGCTGCAGAGGCTGCACTAGCACTGACTCGTGACTGCTGCAGGTGCTGGAGTTTAGGGAGTGGCTGTTCAGATCAGAGAGGGACAATGGATTTCAGCATTGGACCTGGCAGCACAAATGAGAGATACATGAGACTCATTCTGCTTTCTGATTGGATAATCGTCATCTGGACATAATGTCCCATATTTGAGGGGATATTCAGCAAAACTGAATTGTTGCCATGTTATAACCTTGTTCCCACGTCAGATCCCCCTTTACGGTTCGCTGTACAATTCTGTGCATTTTCAAAACAATGGAACATGGTGAACTATGTTATGTGTTACCAGTTAATACCCCAGAGAAGTGTAATAGTCCTCTTTAAGAATAAATCATTAGAGTTATTGTCAGTAAAAGCTGTTTGATTTGAATATGTTTACCTCATATCAGGAGACATAGTTTAAGTTTATGCCATTTATAATAATACATAATTATAATAATAATGCATCAGTTTTATACAGCGCTTTTCAGGACACTCAAAGACGCTTTACAGAGCATTATTCATTCACTCCAGACCCGGTGGTGGTAAACTACTATTGTAGCCACAGCTGCCCTGGGGCAGACTGACGGAAGCGAGGCTGCCAATCTGCACCATCGGCCCCTCCGACCACCACCAACACTCACGCACACGCCACTTTCATACTAGGCAATGTGGGTGATGTGTCTTGCCTAAGGACACAACAACAGTTTTTGCCACTGGCCCCACTGTGGCACCTGGAATCCCCAGTGTCTCCATCCAAGTACTAACCAGGACCTGCTGAGCTTCTGAGATCTGACAGGATCAGGCTTTGACGAGCCGGTGTGGCCATTTAAAATCCATATCATACAAATAGTCCCTTTAAGACTTGTGTATTTCCTCCACACCGAGGTTATTATTTCTGATGCGCTGGGTTAATTCTGCAGAAAATGTGCAGTGTGCTGTGTGAATGAGAATGTGGGGCAGGGCCAGCAGCCTGTGTGAACATGAAGACAGAGGAATAAAAGCTGCTGTTTGTAAATTAAATGTAAGTGTTGAACGTGCACAAGGCTCAGGGCACAACACAACTACAGGGTTTAATAAGAACAGAGTTTTAATTAGAGCACAGCAGCACAGGCTCAGTGCTGGGAGCATGTAGGTCTGTTATGTATATTCATGAACATGCACTGTCCCCACAAAGACATATGAATATGAATATTATTATAATCATTACGGATGCACTAGTCCAACTCTGGTACCTTGAGTTCTAGAAACATTCCTTTAAACTAATCCGACATGCCAACAAATGTCTTTAATATAATATAATATAATAAATATAATATAATATAATATAATATAATATAATATAATATAATATAATATAATATAATATAATATAATATAATATAATATAATATAATATAATATAATATAATATAATATAATAAATATTACATTATATTATATTATACAATACAATATTATATTATATTATATCCTAAGAACAGTGAAACAATACAAACAAACATTTGTATTGAAACATTTTTTAATTTTTAATATTCAATTCAAATCATTGGTGCACCACTCCCCTCCCTGCAAGACATACACACCACCCGCCTCACCCCAGAGCCATCACAACTGTGTGTGTGGTGCACGTCATCCCACATACAGTCGGGTGGGGTACAGGAGGCTGTTAGGATGCTGTACTCTCTCCCCGCTCTAACCTCCAGGCTGCCAGAGAGCTCGGAATCTGCGTCTCCTCAAAGAAAAAACACTTCTCCATTTATTTATTATTAGTTACTTATAAGCTTGGGAGTGAAGAGTATAATTTCAATTCTTCACAATTCATAGAAGAATTGACAGTAAACTTTTTGAATTGAATCAATCAATCAAATTTGAATTTCATTAGAGTTGCACAGATATTTGCTTTTACTGTTAATATCTGTGGGGAAAAGTGTCCTAAAAACAATAGTTTAAAAGAAGAACATTTGTAAGGTTTAGATTCCATAAGCACTTCTCTATGTCCCACAAATGAAGTCCAGCTTTTACTGAGCACAAATGAAACGTGTTCTTCGTTACAGAAACACATGACGTCCTGTTCTCCAACCTGAACGCAGAATGAGCCTCACATGACTCTCTCATTTTTGTTGCCGTTTCAATGCTGAAATCCAGTGTGTTTAAATGTCTCTCTCTGATCTGAACAGTCACTTCCTAAAGCACAGCACCTGCACCAGTCCTGAGTCAGTGCTAGTGCAGCCTCTGCAGCTCAGGGAGGGAATTCTGGAGGTTCTTTCACATGAGGCCTGGTCTGTCCTTATACTGAGAATGAGACACACTGGGGAAAGAAATGACCTCAAACAGATGACAGACTGTCCACCACAGTGCCCCACCACACGTATTTATCTCCATGGCAACAAGCAGGTGGCATGCCTATCACCAGAAATGTTACACAGTGAGCCTTTAAGTAAGAGAACATATGTTTCCCGGTTTTCTCCAGTTAATGTTACATCTGTAAATACTGATGGCGGCACATTGTAAAGCACTCACCCTCAGACCATTACATTGCTGGTTCATATTCTGTGCATCAGTGTATGACAATGTGCACTTGGGCAAGGCACAGCCAGAAGGACTCTGGTTCAATTTATGAACTGGAAAAGTCAAACACAGAGCAGATGGCATGGACCAGAGGCGGTGAAAACGTGTGTTGATCGGCAATGTGGCATCTTGAAAATAAATGAGTAAAAATGACTCACACGTGCATGAATCACTCCAAATACAACTGCAGAGCGTCAATGAGAAGAAACTACTAGAACTTGGCTAAAAGCTGTGAAAAGTCCTCACAGCAAGAAGGTCTCAGGTTCAATTCCTGCACCTACACCTACATTATGAAACTTCAACCCTTCTCATCTGATGGCAACAAACGACATTACTCTATGAAACTGTGCACTTGAGCAAGACACTTTAACCAAATCGTCCACTTGCTCTCTTGCTCCACTGCAGCACAAGAACATGAAAGCATGTTTAGTTAGTACTTACCTCACAGCAATATGGTCTCTGGTCCAATTCCAGGTAGAATACCTACATTATGAAACTCCAACCCTTCTCTGACACTAAAAACTAGTTCCCCCAGCACTACATGTAATAACACAATAGTTTTTCACTTAAGCTGTCAGAGCAGTTTGTGCTTTATAGGTCATGATATACACACTCCTTTCTTCCACAGACCAAACCGCCGCTTCACTTCCATCAAACAAGAAAAGCAATGTAGGAGCTATTGTAAACTTTATTGTCTCAGAGCAGAGACGCGCTGGAGCTTTTATAAGGAGCATGTTTCATACTCTGTTATTTTCTGTGGGAGATAGAGCAGAGCTGGTGCCCCCAGCCGTCTCCTCAGGTCAGCCAATTAACTCCTCTCACCTCTCCACGGATACGCTTTATTATCCTCTCCTCCTCCTCCACCACCTCACGTCTGCCTCTCGCTGCTCTTTCGTCTATTGCACATATATATATATATATATATATATATATATATTTAAAATATATATATATATATATATCTCTATAAAATATATATATATATATATATATATATATATATATATATATATATATACATATACATATACATATACATATATATATATATATATGTTTGGGCTTGAGGGAATAAGGAATACATCAAGGTTTGAAGGGATAATGTTAGAAGAATGGGTTCTACAGCTGTGGACTCCCATAATGCACTTGGTATGTAAGGTTTGGGTTCAGATGAATAATTCACCTGGAGCTTGTAGTGCGTTTGACCCGTACCTGTTCAGTGTCCTCTGCTAACCTCTGGGCAACAATCCAACCACATGCAATATTCAGTCTGCTGAAACATATAGAATGTTCCAGAGGTTCTATTATGGTCTGGCTCATAGTGTTACTGCACTGTACTAATGTGTAAAAGAGAATTAGTGCACAGCAGAGGTCCAAACTTCTTCCTCACTTGCCTTATGTATTCAGAGCATCCTAATGATTCCCCCACAGCAGACAGCACGCAGCTGATTTATTTTGACCTCAAGAGCCGCTTATGCAGTACACCTGAACCGGGCCGAGACACTTTTACTTATTTAAAAGGGAAAAATCACATACAGGTTCTGTAAAACTCTACTTTAAAGGGCTAGTATATATGGTTTTGTCGGAGTCAGTTATGTACGCTAGTGTTAGAGTGTTGGCTCAGATCTGTTCTTTTTAATGAAATATGAGAGGACAAAATGTAATCTATAAAATGTATATAAATAAGTAATACTGACCCAAAGACCACAGAGAGAGTCTGTCTGTCCAGCTAAAACTCACTATCAGACAAACTTTAGTGTAAAGCTCACCATCAGACAAACTTTAGTGTAAAACTCACTATCAGACAAACTTTAGTGTAAAGCTCACTATCAGACAAACTTTAGTGTAAAACTCACCATCAGACAAACTTTAGTGTAAAGCTCACTATCAGACAAACTTTAGTGTAAAACTCACTATCAGACAAACTTTAGTGTAAAACTCACTATCAGACAAACTTTAGTGTAAAACTCACCATCAGACAAACTTTAGTGTAAATCTCACTATCAGACAAACTTTAGTGTAAAGCTCACTATCAGACAAACTTTAGTGTAAAACTCACCATCAGACAAACTTTAGTGTAAATCTCACTATCAGACAAACTTTAGTGTAAATCTCACTATCAGACAAACTTTAGTGTAAAGCTCACTATCAGACAAACTTTAGTGTAAATCTCACTATCAGACAAACTTTAGTGTAAAACTCACTATCAGACAAACTTTAGTGTAAAACTCACCATCAGACAAACTTTAGTGTAAATCTCACTATCAGACAAACTTTAGTGTAAAACTCACCATCAGACAAACTTTAGTGTAAATCTCACTATCAGACAAACTTTAGTGTAAAACTCACCATCAGACAAACTTTAGTGTAAAACTCACCATCAGACAAACTTTAGTGTAAATCTCACTATCAGACAAACTTTAGTGTAAAACTCACCATCAGACAAACTTTAGTGTAAATCTCACTATCAGACAAACTTTAGTGTAAAACTCACCATCAGACAAACTTTAGTGTAAAACTCACCATCAGACAAACTTTAGTGTAAAACTCACCATCAGACAAACTTTAGTGTAAAGCTCACTATCAGACAAACTTTAGTGTAAAACTCACCATCAGACAAACTTTAGTGTAAATCTCACTATCAGACAAACTTTAGTGTAAAACTCACCATCAGACAAACTTTAGTGTAAAACTCACCATCAGACAAACTTTAGTGTAAAACTCACTATCAGACAAACTTTAGTGTAAAACTCACTATCTGACAAACTTTAGTGTAAAACTCACTATCTGACAAACTTTAGTGTAAATCTCACCATCAGACAAACTTTAGTGTAAAACTCACTATCAGACAAACTTTAGTGTAAAACTCACTATCTGACAAACTTTAGTGTAAATCTCACCATCAGACAAACTTTAGTGTAAAACTCACTATCTGACAAACTTTAGTGTAAATCTCACCATCAGACAAACTTTAGTGTAAAACTCACTATCAGACAAACTTTAGTGTAAAACTCACTATCAGACAAACTTTAGTGTAAAACTCACTATCAGACAAACTTTAGTGTAAATCTCACTATCAGACAAACTTTAGTGTAAATCTCACTATCAGACAAACTTTAGTGTAAATCTCACTATCAGACAAACTTTAGTGTAAAACTCACTATCAGACAAACTTTAGTGTAAAACTCACCATCAGACAAACTTTAGTGTAAAGCTCACTATCAGACAAACTTTAGTGTAAAACTCACTATCAGACAAACTTTAGTGTAAATCTCACTATCAGACAAACTTTAGTGTAAAACTCACTATCAGACAAACTTTAGTGTAAAACTCACTATCAGACAAACTTTAGTGTAAAACTCACTATCAGACAAACTTTAGTGTAAAACTCACCATCAGACAAACTTTAGTGTAAAACTCACCATCAGACAAACTTTAGTGTAAAACTCACTATCAGACAAACTTTAGTGTAAAACTCACTATCTGACAAACTTTAGTGTAAAACTCACTATCTGACAAACTTTAGTGTAAATCTCACCATCAGACAAACTTTAGTGTAAAACTCACTATCTGACAAACTTTAGTGTAAAACTCACTATCAGACAAACTTTAGTGTAAAGCTCACTATCAGACAAACTTTAGTGTAAAGCTCACTATCAGACAAACTTTAGTGTAAAACTCACCATCAGACAAACTTTAGTGTAAATCTCACTATCAGACAAACTTTAGTGTAAAACTCACCATCAGACAAACTTTAGTGTAAAACTCACCATCAGACAAACTTTAGTGTAAAACTCACTATCAGACAAACTTTAGTGTAAAACTCACTATCTGACAAACTTTAGTGTAAAACTCACTATCTGACAAACTTTAGTGTAAATCTCACCATCAGACAAACTTTAGTGTAAAACTCACTATCAGACAAACTTTAGTGTAAAACTCACTATCAGACAAACTTTAGTGTAAAACTCACTATCAGACAAACTTTAGTGTAAAACTCACTATCAGACAAACTTTAGTGTAAAACTCACCATCAGACAAACTTTAGTGTAAAACTCACCATCAGACAAACTTTAGTGTAAAACTCACTATCAGACAAACTTTAGTGTAAAACTCACTATCTGACAAACTTTAGTGTAAAACTCACTATCTGACAAACTTTAGTGTAAATCTCACCATCAGACAAACTTTAGTGTAAAACTCACTATCTGACAAACTTTAGTGTAAAACTCACTATCAGACAAACTTTAGTGTAAAGCTCACTATCAGACAAACTTTAGTGTAAAACTCACTATCAGACAAACTTTAGTGTAAAACTCACTATCAGACAAACTTTAGTGTAAAACTCACTATCTGACAAACTTTAGTGTAAATCTCACCATCAGACAAACTTTAGTGTAAAACTCACTATCAGACAAACTTTAGTGTAAAACTCACTATCAGACAAACTTTAGTGTAAAACTCACTATCAGACAAACTTTAGTGTAAATCTCACCATCAGACAAACTTTAGTGTAAAACTCACTATCAGACAAACTTTAGTGTAAATCTCACCATCAGACAAACTTTAGTGTAAAGCTCACTATCAGACAAACTTTAGTGTAAAACTCACTATCTGACAAACTTTAGTGTAAATCTCACCATCAGACAAACTTTAGTGTAAAACTCACTATCAGACAAACTTTAGTGTAAAACTCACCATCAGACAAACTTTAGTGTAAAGCTCACTATCAGACAAACTTTAGTGTAAAACTCACTATCAGACAAACTTTAGTGTAAATCTCACTATCAGACAAACTTTAGTGTAAAACTCACTATCAGACAAACTTTAGTGTAAAACTCACCATCAGACAAACTTTAGTGTAAAGCTCACTATCAGACAAACTTTAGTGTAAAACTCACCATCAGACAAACTTTAGTGTAAATCTCACTATCAGACAAACTTTAGTGTAAAACTCACCATCAGACAAACTTTAGTGTAAAACTCACCATCAGACAAACTTTAGTGTAAAACTCACTATCAGACAAACTTTAGTGTAAAACTCACTATCTGACAAACTTTAGTGTAAAACTCACTATCTGACAAACTTTAGTGTAAATCTCACCATCAGACAAACTTTAGTGTAAAACTCACTATCAGACAAACTTTAGTGTAAAACTCACTATCAGACAAACTTTAGTGTAAAACTCACTATCAGACAAACTTTAGTGTAAAACTCACTATCAGACAAACTTTAGTGTAAAACTCACTATCAGACAAACTTTAGTGTAAAACTCACCATCAGACAAACTTTAGTGTAAAGCTCACTATCAGACAAACTTTAGTGTAAAACTCACCATCAGACAAACTTTAGTGTAAATCTCACTATCAGACAAACTTTAGTGTAAAACTCACCATCAGACAAACTTTAGTGTAAAACTCACTATCAGACAAACTTTAGTGTAAAACTCACTATCTGACAAACTTTAGTGTAAAACTCACTATCTGACAAACTTTAGTGTAAATCTCACCATCAGACAAACTTTAGTGTAAAACTCACTATCAGACAAACTTTAGTGTAAAACTCACTATCTGACAAACTTTAGTGTAAATCTCACCATCAGACAAACTTTAGTGTAAAACTCACTATCAGACAAACTTTAGTGTAAATCTCACCATCAGACAAACTTTGCAAAGACATGTGGGCCCAGAACTGTTCCGTTTCAGTGATTTCTGATGGCCGTGATTGACAAGTGGATTAACCAATCAGGAAATACTTGGTCTCTACTGTCAAAACAAACATGGCACCTTATGAATCAAAAATAACAGAGGACTGAGAAACAGCCAAGATTTCTGCAGAATCATCAAGCCAATGGTACATGGTACAAACTGGTCTGTCCTCAGGCACTTCAATGTTCAGGATGATGGAGAATCTCTGAAGAGACTCTGCGAGGTGGCAAACAAATGCAGGTCAGAGCACACCTGAAAGCAGCTTCTACAGCCTTCTGCTGTTACAGCAGCAAAAAGGTCATTTACTCAAGTATAAGGAGATGTTTGGTGCTCAAGGTTTAAGACAGGACACGTAAAAATACTTAAATCCAACTGAATCCATCTGCAGTCAAGGATTCAAAAACTGTTTTCTTCTAATGCATTTTTCTCCCATAGGTCAACACTTAGAGAACACTGTGTTTGTGTCGACTATAAAGGTAAAATCTCTGACATCCCTGGGTCATTGTGTTATAATTTGCACATTTTCAATTACTTAACAAAAGAAACAAGTACACTGATTTCTGCTTTAGAAAACTGCTGTGCCCAATGGCACTGATGTCGCTGTAAACGTCATCACAACAAAGCACCACATGCTGTTGGACAGCACAGATCCCACGGCAATTTAAAAAGAAATTGTACCAAAACGCTGCTGAATCCTACACATATCACTGATTAAGAAAATAAAACAGGAGTAGGAAGTGCATACAGAGTAGTGGGAGTGTACCAGTGGCAGTGAAAATGAGAATTTATGGGCAATAAAAATTTCTCAGACATGCAAGAGTGTAAATGACGAGTACAACACGGTTAGAAGCTTTGAAAAGTCTGTTTTGCTAAATAAGTTTGCTTTAAAATAGCACCTGCATACACCAAACTTAGTAGGATTTAAATCTAACACTATTTACCTTTTAACTCCATCCATCTTCTCCCGCTTAATCCGGCTGGGTCGCGGGGGCAGCTTGCTGGTGAGCCCACAGGAGGGGCTCACCACCCGCAGAGGGGTTCATAGGGGGGATCAGGTGCTATGAGGATTGGGCAGCCCTTTAACTCCAAAACTTTTAACTTTTTTTTTTACTTTACTTTTTCCATCTGTTAACATTTTTATTCACCTGCAAATGTCCATAACTGTGCATTTCTATGATATTACGTTATGTCGCAGTTGTTTACATGTTGAACCCCCCTGAGAATCACTGTGTATAAACCCTCACAGAGCAGGAACAGCCCTGGTCTGTTTTTACTGTAACACATTAACACTGAGAGCTGCAGACGCCCGTCTCCTGGTTCTGTTCCACACTGGTATCTCTCTTGGTTGGCACACACTGGTATCTCTCTTGGTTGGTACACACTGGTATCTCTCTTGGTTGGTACACACTGGTTTCTCTCTTGGTTGGTACACACAGGTATCTCTCTTGGTTGGTACACACTGGTATCTCTCTTGGTTGGTACACACTGGTATCTCTCTTGGTTGGTACACACTGGTATCTCTCTTGGTTGGTACACACTGGTATCTCTCTTGGTTGGTACACACTGGTATCTCTCTTGGTTGGTACACACTGGTATCTCTCTTGGTTGGTACACACTGGTATCTCTCTTGGTTGGTACACACTGGTATCTCTTGGTTGGTACACACTGGTATCTCTCTTGGTTGGTACACACTGGTATCTCTCTTGGTTGGTACACACTGGTATCTCTTGGTTGGTACACACTGGTATCTCTCTTGGTTGGTACACACTGGTATCTCTCTTGGTTGGTACACACTGGTATCTCTCTTGGTTGGTACACACTGGTATCTCTCTTGGTTGGTACACACTGGTATCTCTCTTGGTTGGTACACACTGGTATCTCTCTTGGTTGGTACACACTGGTATCTCTCTTGGTTGGTACACACTGGTATCTCTCTTGGTTGGTACACACTGGTATCTCTCTTGGTTGGTACACACTGGTATCTCTCTTGGTTGGTACACACTGGTATCTCTCTTGGTTGGTACACACTGGTATCTCTCTTGGTTGGTACACACTGGTATCTCTCTTGGTTGGTACACACTGGTATCTCTCTTGGTTGGTACACACTGGTATCTCTCTTGGTTGGTACACACTGGTATCTCTCTTGGTTGGTACACACTGGTATCTCTCTTGGTTGGTACACACTGGTATCTCTCTTGGTTGGTACACACTGGTATCTCTCTTGGTTGGTACACACTGGTATCTCTCTTGGTTGGTACACACTGGTATCTCTCTTGGTTGGTACACACTGGTATCTCTCTTGGTTGGTACACACTGGTATCTCTCTTGGTTGGTACACACTGGTATCTCTCTTGGTTGGTACACACTGGTATCTCTCTTGGTTGGTACACACTGGTATCTCTCTTGGTTGGTACACACTGGTATCTCTCTTGGTTGGTACACACTGGTATCTCTCTTGGTTGGTACACACTGGTATCTCTCTTGGTTGGTACACACTGGTATCTCTCTTGGTTGGTACACACTGGTATCTCTCTTGGTTGGTACACACTGGTATCTCTCTTGGTTGGTACACACTGGTATCTCTCTTGGTTGGTACACACTGGTATCTCTCTTGGTTGGTACACACTGGTATCTCTCCTGGTTCTGTTACACACTGGTATCTCTCTTGGTTGGTACACACTGGTATCTCTCTTGGTTGGTACACACTGGTATCTCTCTTGGTTGGTACACACTGGTATCTCTCTTGGTTGGTACACACTGGTATCTCTCTTGGTTGGTACACACTGGTATCTCTCTTGGTTGGTACACACTGGTATCTCTCTTGGTTGGTACACACTGGTATCTCTCTTGGTTGGTACACACTGGTATCTCTCTTGGTTGGTACACACTGGTATCTCTCTTGGTTGGTACACACTGGTATCTCTCTTGGTTGGTACACACTGGTATCTCTCTTGGTTGGTACACACTGGTATCTCTCTTGGTTGGTACACACTGGTATCTCTCTTGGTTGTTACACACTGGTATCTCTCTTGGTTGGTACACACTGGTATCTCTCTTGGTTGGTACACACTGGTATCTCTCTTGGTTGGTACACACTGGTATCTCTCTTGGTTGGTACACACTGGTATCTCTCTTGGTTGGTACACACTGGTATCTCTCTTGGTTGGTTATTACTGGTATCTCTCTTGGTTGGTACACACTGGTATCTCTCTTGGTTGGTACACACTGGTATCTCTCTTGGTTGGTACACACTGGTATCTCTCTTGGTTGGTACACACTGGTATCTCTCTTGGTTGGTACACACTGGTATCTCTCTTGGTTGGTACACACTGGTATCTCTCTTGGTTGGTACACACTGGTATCTCTCTTGGTTGGTACACACTGGTATCTCTCTTGGTTGTGTTACACACTGGTATCTCTCTTGGTTGGTACACACTGGTATCTCTCTTGGTTGGTACACACTGGTATCTCTCTTGGTTGGTACACACTGGTATCTCTCTTGGTTGGTACACACTGGTATCTCTCTTGGTTGGTACACACTGGTATCTCTCTTGGTTGGTACACACTGGTATCTCTCTTGGTTGGTACACACTGGTATCTCTCTTGGTTGGTACACACTGGTATCTCTCTTGGTTGGTACACACTGGTATCTCTCTTGGTTGGTACACACTGGTATCTCTCTTGGTTGGTACACACTGGTATCTCTCTTGGTTGGTACACACTGGTATCTCTCTTGGTTGGTACACACTGGTATCTCTCTTGGTTGGTACACACTGGTATCTCTCTTGGTTGGTTACACACTGGTATCTCTCTTGGTTGGTACACACTGGTATCTCTCTTGGTTGGTACACACTGGTATCTCTCTTGGTTGGTACACACTGGTATCTCTCTTGGTTGGTACACACTGGTATCTCTCTTGGTTGGTACACACTGGTATCTCTCTTGGTTGGTACACACTGGTATCTCTCTTGGTTGGTACACACTGGTATCTCTCTTGGTTGTTACACACTGGTATCTCTCTTGGTTGGTACACACTGGTATCTCTCTTGGTTGGTACACACTGGTATCTCTCTTGGTTGTTACACACTGGTATCTCTCTTGGTTGGTACACACTGGTATCTCTCTTGGTTGGTACACACTGGTATCTCTCTTGGTTGGTACACACTGGTATCTCTCTTGGTTGGTACACACTGGTATCTCTCTTGGTTGGTACACACTGGTATCTCTCCTGGTTCTGTTACACACTGGTATCTCTCTTGGTTGGTACACACTGGTATCTCTCTTGGTTGTTACACACTGGTATCTCTCTTGGTTGGTACACACTGGTATCTCTCTTGGTTGGTACACACTGGTATCTCTCTTGGTTGGTACACACTGGTATCTCTCTTGGTTGGTACACACTGGTATCTCTCCTGGTTCTGGTACACACTGGTATCTCTCTTGGTTGGTACACACTGGTATCTCTCTTGGTTGGTACACACTGGTATCTCTCTTGGTTGGTACACACTGGTATCTCTCTTGGTTGGTACACACTGGTATCTCTCTTGGTTGGTACACACTGGTATCTCTCTTGGTTGGTACACACTGGTATCTCTCTTGGTTGTTACACACTGGCATCTCTCTTGGTTGGTACACACTGGTATCTCTCTTGGTTGGTACACACTGGTATCTCTCTTGGTTGGTACACACTGGTATCTCTCTTGGTTGTTACACACTGGTATCTCTCTTGGTTGGTACACACTGGTATCTCTCTTGGTTGGTACACACTGGTATCTCTCTTGGTTGGTACACACTGGTATCTCTCTTGGTTGGTACACACTGGTATCTCTCTTGGTTGGTACACACTGGTATCTCTCTTGGTTGTTACACACTGGTATCTCTCTTGGTTGTTACACACTGGTATCTCTCTTGGTTGGTACACACTGGTATCTCTCTTGGTTGGTACACACTGGTATCTCTCTTGGTTGTTACACACTGGTATCTCTCTTGGTTGGTACACACTGGTATCTCTCTTGGTTGGTACACACTGGTATCTCTCTTGGTTGGTACACACTGGTATCTCTCTTGGTTGGTACACACTGGTATCTCTCCTGGTTCTGGTACACACTGGTATCTCTCTTGGTTGTTACACACTGGTATCTCTCTTGGTTGGTACACACTGGTATCTCTCTTGGTTGGTACACACTGGTATCTCTCCTGGTTCTGGTACACACTGGTATCTCTCTTGGTTGTTACACACTGGTATCTCTCTTGGTTGTTACACACTGGTATCTCTCTTGGTTGGTACACACTGGTATCTCTCTTGGTTGGTACACACTGGTATCTCTCTTGGTTGGTACACACTGGTATCTCTCTTGGTTGGTACACACTGGTATCTCTCTTGGTTGGTACACACTGGTATCTCTCTTGGTTGGTACACACTGGTATCTCTCTTGGTTGGTACACACTGGTATCTCTCTTGGTTGGTACACACTGGTATCTCTCTTGGTTGGTACACACTGGTATCTCTCTTGGTTGCTACACACTGGTATCTCTCTCGGTTGGTACATACTGGTATCTCAATTGGTTGGTACATACTGGTATCTCTCCTGGTTCTGTTACACACTGGTATCTCTCTTGGTTGTTACACACTGGTATCTCTCTTGGTTGTTACACACTGGTATCTCTCTTGGTTGGTACACACTGGTATCTCTCCTGGTTCTGGTACACACTGGTATCTCTCCTGGTTCTGTTACACACTGGTATCTCTCTTGGTTGGTACACACTGGTATCTCTCTTGGTTGGTACACACTGGTATCTCTCTTGGTTGGTACACACTGGTATCTCTCTTGGTTGGTACACACTGGTATCTCTCTTGGTTGTTACACACTGGTATCTCTCTTGGTTGGTACACACTGGTATCTCTCTTGGTTGGTACACACTGGTATCTCTCTTGGTTGGTACACACTGGTATCTCTCTTGGTTGGTACACACTGGTATCTCTCTTGGTTGGTACACACTGGTATCTCTCTTGGTTGGTACACACTGGTATCTCTCTTGGTTGGTACACACTGGTATCTCTCTTGGTTGGTACACACTGGTATCTCTCTTGGTTGGTACACACTGGTATCTCTCTTGGTTGGTACACACTGGTATCTCTCTTGGTTGGTACACACTGGTATCTCTCTTGGTTGGTACACACTGGTATCTCTCTTGGTTGGTACACACTGGTATCTCTCTTGGTTGGTACACACTGGTATCTCTCCTGGTTCTGTTACACACTGGTATCTCTCTTGGTTGGTACACACTGGTATCTCTCTTGGTTGGTACACACTGGTATCTCTCTTGGTTGGTACACACTGGTATCTCTCTTGGTTGGTACACACTGGTATCTCTCTTGGTTGGTACACACTGGTATCTCTCTTGGTTGGTACACACTGGTATCTCTCTTGGTTGGTACACACTGGTATCTCTCTTGGTTGGTACACACTGGTATCTCTCTTGGTTGGTACACACTGGTATCTCTCCTGGTTCTGGTACACACTGGTATCTCTCTCGGTTGGTACATACTGGTATCTCAATTGGTTGGTACATACTGGTATCTCTCTTGGTTGGTACACACTGGTATCTCTCCTGGTTCTGGTACACACTGGTATCTCTCTTGGTTGGTACACACTGGTATCTCTCTTGGTTGTTACACACTGGTATCTCTCTTGGTTGGTACACACTGGTATCTCTCTTGGTTGTTACACACTGGTATCTCTCTTGGTTGGTACACACTGGTATCTCTCTTGGTTGGTACACACTGGTATCTCTCTTGGTTGTTACACACTGGTATCTCTCTTGGTTGGTACACACTGGTATCTCTCTTGGTTGGTACACACTGGTATCTCTCTTGGTTGGTACACACTGGTATCTCTCTTGGTTGGTACACACTGGTATCTCTCTTGGTTGGTACACACTGGTATCTCTCTTGGTTGGTACACACTGGTATCTCTCTTGGTTGGTACACACTGGTATCTCTCTTGGTTGGTACACACTGGTATCTCTCTTGGTTGGTACACACTGGTATCTCTCTTGGTTGGTACACACTGGTATCTCTCTTGGTTGGTACACACTGGTATCTCTCTTGGTTGGTACACACTGGTATCTCTCTTGGTTGGTACACACTGGTATCTCTCTTGGTTGGTACACACTGGTATCTCTCTTGGTTGGTACACACTGGTATCTCTCTTGGTTGGTACACACTGGTATCTCTCTTGGTTGGTACACACTGGTATCTCTCTTGGTTGGTACACACTGTGGTGTCTCTTGGTTGGTACACACTGGTATCTCTCTTGGTTGGTACACACTGGTATCTCTCTTGGTTGGTACACACTGGTATCTCTCTTGGTTGTTACACACTGGTATCTCTCTTGGTTGGTACACACTGGTATCTCTCTTGGTTGGTACACACTGGTATCTCTCTTGGTTGGTACACACTGGTATCTCTCTTGGTTGGTACACACTGGTATCTCTCTTGGTTGGTACACACTGGTATCTCTCTTGGTTGGTACACACTGGTATCTCTCTTGGTTGGTACACACTGGTATCTCTCTTGGTTGGTACACACTGGTATCTCTCTTGGTTGGTACACACTGGTATCTCTCTTGGTTGGTACACACTGGTATCTCTCTTGGTTGGTACACACTGGTATCTCTCTTGGTTGGTACACACTGGTATCTCTCTTGGTTGGTACACACTGGTATCTCTCTTGGTTGGTACACACTGGTATCTCTCCTGGTTCTGGTACACACTGGTATCTCTCTTGGTTGTTACACACTGGTATCTCTCTTGGTTGTTACACACTGGTATCTCTCTTGGTTGGTACACACTGGTATCTCTCCTGGTTCTGGTACACACTGGTATCTCTCTTGGTTCTGTTACACACTGGTATCTCTCTTGGTTGTTACACACTGGTATCTCTCTTGGTTGGTACACACTGGTATCTCTCTTGGTTGGTACACACTGGTATCTCTCTTGGTTGGTACACACTGGTATCTCTCTTGGTTGGTACACACTGGTATCTCTCTTGGTTGGTACACACTGGTATCTCTCTTGGTTGGTACACACTGGTATCTCTCTTGGTTGGTACACACTGGTATCTCTCTTGGTTGGTACACACTGGTATCTCTCTTGGTTGGTACACACTGGTATCTCTCTTGGTTGGTACACACTGGTATCTCTCTTGGTTGGTACACACTGGTATCTCTCTTGGTTGGTACACACTGGTATCTCTCTTGGTTGGTACACACTGGTATCTCTCTTGGTTGGTACACACTGGTATCTCTCTTGGTTGGTACACACTGGTATCTCTCTTGGTTGTTACACACTGGTATCTCTCTTGGTTGGTACACACTGGTATCTCTCTTGGTTGGTACACACTGGTATCTCTCTTGGTTGGTACACACTGGTATCTCTCTTGGTTGGTACACACTGGTATCTCTCTTGGTTGGTACACACTGGTATCTCTCTTGGTTGGTACACACTGGTATCTCTCTTGGTTGGTACACACTGGTATCTCTCTTGGTTGGTACACACTGGTATCTCTCTTGGTTGGTACACACTGGTATCTCTCCTGGTTCTGTTACACACTGGTATCTCTCTTGGTTGGTACACACTGGTATCTCTCTTGGTTGGTACACACTGGTATCTCTCTTGGTTGGTACACACTGGTATCTCTCTTGGTTGGTACACACTGGTATCTCTCTTGGTTGGTACACACTGGTATCTCTCTTGGTTGGTACACACTGGTATCTCTCTTGGTTGGTACACACTGGTATCTCTCTTGGTTGGTACACACTGGTATCTCTCTTGGTTGGTACACACTGGTATCTCTCTTGGTTGGTACACACTGGTATCTCTCTTGGTTGGTACACACTGGTATCTCTCCTGGTTCTGTTACACACTGGTATCTCTCTTGGTTGGTACACACTGGTATCTCTCTTGGTTGGTACACACTGGTATCTCTCTTGGTTGGTACACACTGGTATCTCTCCTGGTTCTGGTACACACTGGTATCTCTCTTGGTTGGTACACACTGGTATCTCTCTTGGTTGGTACACACTGGTATCTCTCTTGGTTGGTACACACTGGTATCTCTCTTGGTTGGTACACACTGGTATCTCTCTTGGTTGGTACACACTGGTATCTCTCTTGGTTGGTACACACTGGTATCTCTCTTGGTTGGTACACACTGGTATCTCTCTTGGTTGGTACACACTGGTATCTCTCTTGGTTGGTACACACTGGTATCTCTCTTGGTTGGTACACACTGGTATCTCTCTTGGTTGGTACACACTGGTATCTCTCTTGGTTGGTACACACTGGTATCTCTCTTGGTTGGTACACACTGGTATCTCTCTTGGTTGGTACACACTGGTATCTCTCTTGGTTGGTACACACTGGTATCTCTCTTGGTTGGTACACACTGGTATCTCTCTTGGTTGTTACACACTGGTATCTCTCTTGGTTGGTACACACTGGTATCTCTCTTGGTTGGTACACACTGGTATCTCTCTTGGTTGGTACACACTGGTATCTCTCTTGGTTGGTACACACTGGTATCTCTCCTGGTTCTGTTACACACTGGTATCTCTCTTGGTTGGTACACACTGGTATCTCTCTTGGTTGGTACACACTGGTATCTCTCTTGGTTGGTACACACTGGTATCTCTCTTGGTTGGTACACACTGGTATCTCTCTTGGTTGGTACACACTGGTATCTCTCTTGGTTGGTACACACTGGTATCTCTCTTGGTTGGTACACACTGGTATCTCTCTTGGTTGGTACACACTGGTATCTCTCTTGGTTGGTACACACTGGTATCTCTTGGTTGGTACACACTGGTATCTCTCTTGGTTGGTACACACTGGTATCTCTCTTGGTTGGTACACACTGGTATCTCTCTTGGTTGGTACACACTGGTATCTCTCTTGGTTGGTACACACTGGTATCTCTCTTGGTTGCTACACACTGGTATCTCTCTCGGTTGGTACACACTGGTATCTCAATTGGTTGGTACATACTGGTATCTCTCTTGGTTGGTACACACTGGTATCTCTCTTGGTTGGTACACACTGGTATCTCTCTTGGTTGGTACACACTGGTATCTCTCTTGGTTGGTACACACTGGTATCTCTCTTGGTTGGTACACACTGGTATCTCTCTTGGTTGGTACACACTGGTATCTCTCTTGGTTGGTACACACTGGTCTCTCTTGGTTGGTACACACTGGTATCTCTCTTGGTTGGTACACACTGGTATCTCTCTTGGTTGTTACACACTGGTATCTCTCTTGGTTGGTACACACTGGTATCTCTCTTGGTTGGTACACACTGGTATCTCTCTTGGTTGGTACACACTGGTATCTCTCTTGGTTGGTACACACTGGTATCTCTCTTGGTTGGTACACACTGGTATCTCTCTTGGTTGGTACACACTGGTATCTCTCTTGGTTGGTACACACTGGTATCTCTCTTGGTTGGTACACACTGGTATCTCTCTTGGTTGGTACACACTGGTATCTCTCTTGGTTGGTACACACTGGTATCTCTCTTGGTTGGTACACACTGGTATCTCTCTTGGTTGGTACACACTGGTATCTCTCTTGGTTGGTACACACTGGTATCTCTCTTGGTTGTTACACACTGGTATCTCTCTTGGTTGGTACACACTGGTATCTCTCTTGGTTGGTACACACTGGTATCTCTCTTGGTTGGTACACACTGGTATCTCTCTTGGTTGGTACACACTGGTATCTCTCTTGGTTGGTACACACTGGTATCTCTCTTGGTTGGTACACACTGGTATCTCTCTTGGTTGGTACACACTGGTATCTCTCTTGGTTGGTACACACTGGTATCTCTCTTGGTTGTTACACACTGGTATCTCTCTTGGTTGGTACACACTGGTATCTCTCTTGGTTGGTACACACTGGTATCTCTCTTGGTTGGTACACACTGGTATCTCTCTTGGTTGGTACACACTGGTATCTCTCTTGGTTGGTACACACTGGTATCTCTCTTGGTTGGTACACACTGGTATCTCTCTTGGTTGGTACACACTGGTATCTCTTGGTTGGTACACACTGGTATCTCTCTTGGTTGTTACACACTGGTATCTCTCTTGGTTGGTACACACTGGTATCTCTCTTGGTTGGTACACACTGGTATCTCTCTTGGTTGGTACACACTGGTATCTCTCTTGGTTGGTACACACTGGTATCTCTCTTGGTTGGTACACACTGGTATCTCTCTTGGTTGGTACACACTGGTATCTCTCTTGGTTGTTACACACTGGTATCTCTCTTGGTTGGTACACACTGGTATCTCTCTTGGTTGTTACACACTGGTATCTCTCTTGGTTGGTACACACTGGTATCTCTCTTGGTTGGTACACACTGGTATCTCTCTTGGTTGGTACACACTGGTATCTCTCTTGGTTGGTACACACTGGTATCTCTCTTGGTTGGTACACACTGGTATCTCTCTTGGTTGGTACACACTGGTATCTCTCTTGGTTGGTACACACTGGTATCTCTCTTGGTTGGTACACACTGGTATCTCTCTTGGTTGGTACACACTGGTATCTCTCTTGGTTGGTACACACTGGTATCTCTCTTGGTTGGTACACACTGGTATCTCTTGGTTGGTACACACTGGTATCTCTCTTGGTTGGTACACACTGGTATCTCTCTTGGTTGGTACACACTGGTATCTCTCTTGGTTGTTACACACTGGTATCTCTCTTGGTTGGTACACACTGGTATCTCTCTTGGTTGGTACACACTGGTATCTCTCTTGGTTGGTACACACTGGTATCTCTCTTGGTTGGTACACACTGGTATCTCTCTTGGTTGGTACACACTGGTATCTCTCTTGGTTGTTACACACTGGTATCTCTCTTGGTTGGTACACACTGGTATCTCTCTTGGTTGGTACACACTGGTATCTCTCTTGGTTGGTACACACTGGTATCTCTCTTGTATTGGACACACTGGTATCTCTCTTGGTTGGTACACACTGGTATCCCTCTTGGTTGGTACACACTGGTATCTCTCTTGGTTGGTACACACTGGTATCTCTTGGTTGGTACACACTGGTATCTCTCTTGGTTGGTACACACTGGTATCTCTCTTGGTTGGTACACACTGGTATCTCTCTTGGTTGGTACACACTGGTATCTCTCTTGGTTGGTACACACTGGTATCTCTCTTGGTTGGTACACACTGGTATCTCTCTTGGTTGGTACACACTGGTATCTCTCTTGGTTGGTACACACTGGTATCTCTCTTGGTTGGTACACACTGGTATCTCTCTTGGTTGGTACACACTGGTATCTCTCTTGGTTGGTACACACTGGTATCTCTCTTGGTTGGTACACACTGGTATCTCTCTTGGTTGTTACACACTGGTATCTCTCTTGGTTGGTACACACTGGTATCTCTCTTGGTTGGTACACACTGGTATCTCTCTTGGTTGGTACACACTGGTATCTCTCTTGGTTGGTACACACTGGTATCTCTCTTGGTTGGTACACACTGGTATCTCTCTTGGTTGGTACACACTGGTATCTCTCTTGGTTGGTACACACTGGTATCTCTCTTGGTTGGTACACACTGGTATCTCTCTTGGTTGGTACACACTGGTATCTCTCTTGGTTGGTACACACTGGTATCTCTCTTGGTTGGTACACACTGGTATCTCTCTTGGTTGGTACACACTGGTATCTCTCTTGGTTGGTACACACTGGTATCTCTCTTGGTTGGTACACACTGGTATCTCTCTTGGTTGGTACACACTGGTATCTCTCTTGGTTGGTACACACTGGTATCTCTCTTGGTTGGTACACACTGGTATCTCTCTTGGTTGGTACACACTGGTATCTCTCTTGGTTGGTACACACGGGGATATCTCATGGTTGGTACAAACTGGTATCTCTCTTGGTTGGTACACACTGGTATCTCTCTTGGTTGGTACACACTGGTATCTCTCTTGGTTGGTACACACTGGTATCTCTCTTGGTTGGTACACACTGGTATCTCTCTTGGTTGGTACACACTGGTATCTCTCTTGGTTGGTACACACTGGTATCTCTCTTGGTTGGTACACACTGGTATCTCTCTTGGTTGTTACACACTGGTATCTCTCTTGGTTGGTACACACTGGTATCTCTCTTGGTTGGTACACACTGGTATCTCTCTTGGTTGGTACACACTGGTATCTCTCTTGGTTGGTACACACTGGTATCTCTCTTGGTTGGTACACACTGGTATCTCTCTTGGTTGGTACACACTGGTATCTCTCTTGGTTGGTACACACTGGTATCTCTCTTGGTTGGTACACACTGGTATCTCTCTTGGTTGGTACACACTGGTATCTCTCTTGGTTGGTACACACTGGTATCTCTCTTGGTTGGTACACACTGGTATCTCTCTTGGTTGGTACACACTGGTATCTCTCTTGGTTGGTACACACTGGTATCTCTCTTGGTTGGTACACACTGGTATCTCTCTTGGTTGGTACACACTGGTATCTCTCTTGGTTGGTACACACTGGTATCTCTCTTGGTTGGTACACACTGGTATCTCTCTTGGTTGGTACACACTGGTATCTCTCTTGGTTGGTACACACTGGTATCTCTCTTGGTTGGTACACACTGGTATCTCTCTTGGTTGGTACACACTGGTATCTCTCCTGGTTCTGGTACACACTGGTATCTCTCTTGGTTGTTACACACTGGTATCTCTCTTGGTTGGTACACACTGGTATCTCTCTTGGTTGGTACACACTGGTATCTCTCTTGGTTGGTACACACTGGTATCTCTCTTGGTTGGTACACACTGGTATCTCTCTTGGTTGGTACACACTGGTATCTCTCTTGGTTGGTACACACTGGTATCTCTCTTGGTTGTTACACACTGGTATCTCTCTTGGTTGGTACACACTGGTATCTCTCTTGGTTGGTACACACTGGTATCTCTCTTGGTTGGTACACACTGGTATCTCTCTTGGTTGGTACACACTGGTATCTCTCTTGGTTGTTACACACTGGTATCTCTCTTGGTTGGTACACACTGGTATCTCTCTTGGTTGGTACACACTGGTATCTCTCTTGGTTGGTACACACTGGTATCTCTCTTGGTTGGTACACACTGGTATCTCTCTTGGTTGGTACACACTGGTATCTCTCTTGGTTGTGTTACACACTGGTATCTCTCTTGGTTGTTACACACTGGTATCTCTCTTGGTTGGTACACACTGGTATCTCTCTTGGTTGGTACACACTGGTATCTCTCTTGGTTGGTACACACTGGTATCTCTCTTGGTTGGTACACACTGGTATCTCTCTTGGTTGGTACACACTGGTATCTTTCTTGGTTGGTACACACTGGTATCTCTCTTGGTTGTTACACACTGGTATCTCTCTTGGTTGGTACACACTGGTATCTCTCTTGGTTGGTACACACTGGCATCTCTCTTGGTTGTGTTACACAGTGGTAAAAGTACAGGCTGGTTTCAGATTGATTGGTCTATGGATTGGTCGTGTGGTGGTTTCATTTCACAGCTCCATCAGACAATCTCACGTCTGTGTGTGTCAAACCCAGCGCTGTGTCTTTATTGTGTGTGATACCAGCACTGTACAGACCCCCACGGGACTGCAGGGGAAACCCGACACACTGGACTCGGAGTGGTCAGAGTGCTTAGATGGATGGAGGGATGGATATGAGGATATGGATGGATGAAAGAATGGAGTGACAGACGGGGGGCTGAGAGGAAAGGGGGGTAGGAGAATGGAGGGAATGGAGGTCAGAGAGAGGGATGCAAGGATGGAGGCATGGGAGGGTGCAGAGATGGATAGAGTGATGAGAGGATGGAATGATGGATGGGTGGATGGGGGATAGATGGATGGGAGAATGGAGGGAAGGAGAGAGAAGGAGAGATGGATGTGGGGATGGAGAGGTAGATGCATGTCTGTATGTCAGTGTTGCTGGGCCTGTCACTCCCCCTGATGCCTCGGTGGAGCACAGCTCTGTCTCTGCCTCTCTCTGATCAGGAGATAATGTGTCACAAAGTGCTGTCATCAAATATTCATCCAGCCCAACATTTGTCCACTCACACAAACACAACGGAGATCTGACACCAGTGCAGCCTCTGCAGCTCAGGGAGGGACTTCTGGAGGTTCTGAGCTTTCACACGAGGCCTGAACATACACTGAGAATGAGACACACTTGGATGTGTCTCTGTCTGCAGGTGAAGGCTCTGGGGACACAGGTTCAAGTGTAATACATTTTCTTAGATGTCCTACATGACACAAAATTGAATGTGAGATTGAAGTCATGTTTGGATGTTGTTTCCTCGTGTAGCCATGTTTCAGAAATCCTTTATTACTCTACATCTGTTCCACCTCTTGATGCCAGGAAACAGAAAGTTTCAAATATCTACCTTTTTACTTTTTGTTTAGGACAGTTCCAGGGATGGAATTATCAAAATGATTCTGGTGAAAGTGTGTGGAGTTTACGACACACTGAAGCACTTCCACAAGGTAAAACTGAGTGTTTTCAGTTTGTGAGAAAAACTCAAACTAAATATCCAGGATTTGTGTGTTAAACGTGTAAAACAAAACTCCAGGTTGTGATGAGGAAAGTGCATTATAGCAGGCTGCATACAGCTGCTTTAAACTTACTCTTAATGAAAGCTCCACATGAGTCAATGTCACTCAGAGGAAACACGGAGACATTAAAAAACCACAGCGTTTTGGAAAATGACACAGTTTATTTAGCACATATGTGATGAACATGTAATGACTTCCATGTGCTGCTTTTGGTGAGACTTAGGGCTAATCTGGCAACCACACTTCCATAACTCCCTGGGTGTGTTATGGGGCACAACACCAGGGGTACAGGAGACTGGGTGGTCCTGGTCACATCTGCGGAGGAGGGGGAGGAGGAGGGGGGGTCCTAAACAAACAGTAATGCCACAGTTTTGTGCGAAACCAGCTCACAAACATGTACACCATTACAACTACCATATTATAGATGCAGACTGAAAAACACAGTGAATGAATGAAAATGGCTTTATATACAGTGGTTATCAACTTTGTGGAGGTACTGAACCCCACTAGTTTCACATGTGCATTCACTGAACCCTTCTTAATTGAAAAAATATTTTTTAAAAATTTCAAATTCAAACATAGGTATATATATATTATTGGTGTGAATCCATATCACACATATTCGTCCGACCACTTTCTTTTTTTGCTCGACATAGTTAGTATGAAGGGAAAATATTAAGAAAGAAATTACATGACACCATCACAACAGTCACAAGACTACTGCACGCACAAAATTTCCTGCAGCCAATAACGGCCAAACAGGGCGAGTCATCACTGATCATATGAGTTGGATGTGAGTCTGATCCCTGCCGAACCCCTAAGACTGACTCACCGAACCCCTGGGGCCCCATCGAACCCATGTGAAGAACCACTGTATTAGACTATTTTCTGATATTTGCAGACTTAGGCTGAGTTCTTCTCTCAGAAAGAAAACACTCTGTTCCATCTTGTGATGTCATGTGGTAATACAGGAAGTGCTTCACTGTGTTTTTGAACTCCGTACACCTTCACTAGAATCATTTGTCCGTCCTGAACCTGTCCTTCTCTACTGACCTGCTCTAAAGGTCAAAGGTGTTAACATGAAAACTATTTAGACAGAGCAATAATCAAGAGTTACTCAAACATGTGTGAAAGAAACAAAACACAAGTCCAGGTCTGTTTTTGAGGAGGGAACATTAGAACATGGCTTAAAGCTCGAAAGAGTCAATCACTAATTCAGGCACTGTAAGTGTTTGGCTGAACAGAGTTACAAAGCATCTCTCTGTGGTCCTGAACATTTGGACTTGACTTCAGATGGGCAGACATGTCCCCTGTGGACACCAGAGACACTGCATGTGGTCTGGGACAGTCCTCACTACAAGAAGAACAACCTAGAGTTACATGGAGGAGAGAGGGTGAGAGAGACTTTGGGTACATGCATTTAAGAGAGAGAGAGACTTAAGTTACATGCATTTAAGAGAGAGCGAGAGACAGACTTAAGTTACATGTATTTAAGAGAGAGAGAGACTTAAGTTACATGCATTTAAGAGAGAGCGAGAGACAGACTTAAGTTACATGTATTTAAGAGAGAGAGATACTTAAGTTGCATGTATTTAAGAGAGAGAGAGAGAGACAGAGACAGACTTACGTTACATGCATTTAAGAGAGAGAGAGAGAGATACTTAAGTTGCATGTATTTAAGAGAGAGAGAGAGAGACAGACTTATGTTACATGCATTTAAGAGAGAGAGAGAGAGAGACTTAAGTTACATGCATTTAAGAGAGAGCGAGAGACAGACTTAAGTTACATGTATTTAAGAGAGAGAGACTTAAGTTACATGTATTTAAGAGAGCGAGAGACAGACTTAAGTTACATGCATTTAAGAGAGAGCGAGAGACAGACTTAAGTTACATGTATTTAAGAGAGAGCGAGAGACAGACTTAAGTTACATGTATTTAAGAGAGAGCGAGAGACAGACTTAAGTTACATGTATTTAAGAGAGAGAGAGACAGACTTAAGTTACATGTATTTAAGAGAGAGCGAGAGACAGACTTAAGTTACATGTATTTAAGAGAGAGCGAGAGACAGACTTAAGTTACATGTATTTAAGAGAGAGAGAGACTTAAGTTACATGTATTTAAGAGAGAGCGAGAGACAGACTTAAGTTACATGTATTTAAGAGAGAGAGAGACTTAAGTTACATGCATTTAAGAGAGAGCGAGAGACAGACTTAAGTTACATGTATTTAAGAGAGCGAGAGACAGACTTAAGTTACATGTATTTAAGAGAGAGCGAGAGACAGACTTAAGTTACATGTATTTAAGAGAGAGAGAGACTAAGGATACCGGTATTTAAGTGAGAGCGAGAGAGAGACTTAAGTTACATGTATTTAAGAGAGAGAGACTTAAGTTACATGTATTTAAGAGAGAGAGAGAGACTTAAGTTACATGCATTTAAGAGAGCGAGAGACAGACTTAAGTTACATGCATTTAAGAGAGCGAGAGACAGACTTAACTTACATGTATTTAAGAGAGAGAGAGACTTACTTTACATTTATATTCTATAGAGCGAGAGACAGACTTAAGTTACATGCATTTAAGAGAGAGCGAGAGACAGACTTAAGTTACATGTATTTAAGAGAGAGCGAGAGACAGACTTAAGTTACATGTATTTAAGAGAGAGCGAGAGACAGACTTAAGTTACATGTATTTAAGAGAGAGCGAGAGACAGACTTAAGTTACATGTATTTAAGAGAGAGAGAGACTTAAGTTACATGTATTTAAGAGAGAGCGAGAGACAGACTTAAGTTACATGCATTTAAGAGAGAGCGAGAGACAGACTTAAGTTACATGTATTTAAGAGAGAGCGAGAGACAGACTTAAGTTACATGTATTTAAGAGAGAGCGAGAGACAGACTTAAGTTACATGTATTTAAGAGAGCGAGAGACAGACTAAAGTTACATTTATTTAAGAGAGAGAGAGACAGACTTAAGTTACATGTATTTAAGAGAGAGCGAGAGACAGACTTAAGTTACATGTATTTAAGAGAGAGAGAGACTTAAGTTACATGTATTTAAGAGAGAGCGAGAGACAGACTTAAGTTACATGTATTTAAGAGAGAGAGAGACTTAAGTTACATGCATTTAAGAGAGAGCGAGAGACAGACTTAAGTTACATGTATTTAAGAGAGAGCGAGAGACAGACTTAAGTTACATGTATTTAAGAGAGAGCGAGAGACAGACTTAAGTTACATGTATTTAAGAGAGAGAGAGACTTAAGTTACATGTAATTAAGAGACACCGAGAGACACACTTAATTTAGATGCATTTATTAGAGATTTTTAGAGTGACTTAAGTTACTTGTATTTAAGTGAGTGTGAGAGAGAGACTTAAGTTACATGTATTTAAGAGAGAGCGAGAGACAGACTTAAGTTACATGTATTTAAGAGAGAGAGAGACTTAAGTTACATGTATTTAAGAGAGAGAGAGACTTAAGTTACATGTATTTAAGAGAGAGCGAGAGACAGACTTAAGTTACATGTATTTAAGAGAGAGCGAGAGACAGACTTAAGTTACATGCATTTAAGAGAGAGCGAGAGACAGACTTAAGTTACATGTATTTAAGAGAGAGAGAGACTTAAGTTACATGTATTTAAGAGAGAGCGAGAGACAGACTTAAGTTACATGCATTTAAGAGAGAGAGACTTAAGTTACATGCATTTAAGAGAGAGCGAGAGACAGACTTAAGTTACATGTATTTAAGAGAGAGAGAGACTTAAGTTACATGCATTTAAGAGAGAGCGAGAGACAGACTTAAGTTACATGTATTTAAGAGAGAGAGAGACTTAAGTTACATGCATTTAAGAGAGAGAGAGAGAGACAGACTTAAGTTACATGCATTTAAGAGAGCGAGAGACTTAATTTACATGCATTTAAGAGAGAGAGAGAAACTTAAGTTATATGCATTTAAGAGAGAGCGAGAGACAGACTTAAGTTACATGCATTTAAGAGAGCGAGAGACAGACTTAAGTTACATGTATTTAAGAGAGAGAGAGACTTAAGTTACATGTATTTAAGAGAGAGCGAGAGACAGACTTAAGTTACATGTATTTAAGAGAGAGAGAGACTTAAGTTACATGTATTTAAGAGAGAGAGAGACTTAAGTTACATGTATTTAAGAGAGAGCGAGAGACAGACTTAAGTTACATGCATTTAAGAGAGAGCGAGAGACAGACTTAAGTTACATGTATTTAAGAGAGAGAGAGACTTAAGTTACATGTATTTAAGAGAGAGCGAGAGACAGACTTAAGTTACATGCATTTAAGAGAGAGAGAGACTTAAGTTACATGCATTTAAGAGAGAGCGAGAGACAGACTTAAGTTACATGTATTTAAGAGAGAGAGAGACTTAAGTTACATGCATTTAAGAGAGAGCGAGAGACAGACTTAAGTTACATGTATTTAAGAGAGAGAGAGACTTAAGTTACATGCATTTAAGAGAGCGAGAGACAGACTTAAGTTACATGTATTTAAGAGAGAGAGAGACTTAAGTTACATGCATTTAAGAGAGAGCGAGAGACAGACTTAAGTTACATGTATTTAAGAGAGAGAGAGACTTAAGTTACATGCATTTAAGAGAGAGCGAGAGACAGACTTAAGTTACATGTATTTAAGAGAGAGCGAGAGACAGACTTAAGTTACATGTATTTAAGAGAGAGAGAGACTTAAGTTACATGTATTTAAGAGAGAGCGAGAGACAGACTTAAGTTACATGCATTTAAGAGAGAGAGAGACTTAAGTTACATGCATTTAAGAGAGAGCGAGAGACAGACTTAAGTTACATGTATTTAAGAGAGAGAGAGACTTAAGTTACATGCATTTAAGAGAGAGCGAGAGACAGACTTAAGTTACATGCATTTAAGAGAGAGAGAGACTTAAGTTACATGCATTTAAGAGAGAGCGAGAGACAGACTTAAGTTACATGTATTTAAGAGAGAGAGAGACTTAAGTTACATGCATTTAAGAGAGAGCGAGAGACAGACTTAAGTTACATGTATTTAAGAGAGAGCGAGACTTAAGTTACATGCATTTAAGAGAGAGCGAGAGACAGACTTAAGTTACATGCATTTAAGAGAGAGCGAGACTTAAGTTACATGTATTTAAGAGAGAGCGAGAGACAGACTTAAGTTACATGCATTTAAGAGAGAGACAGACTTAAGTTACATGCATTTAAGAGAGAGCGAGAGACAGACTTAAGTTACATGTATTTAAGAGAGAGAGAGACTTAAGTTACATGCATTTAAGAGAGAGACAGACTTAAGTTACATGCATTTAAGAGAGAGCGAGAGACAGACTTAAGTTACATGTATTTAAGAGAGAGAGAGACTTAAGTTACATGCATTTAAGAGAGAGCGAGAGACAGACTTAATTTACATGCATTTAAGAGAGAGAGACTTAAGTTACATGCATTTAAGAGAGAGCGAGAGACAGACTTAATTTACATGCATTTAAGAGAAAGAGAGAAACTTAAGTTACATGCATTTAAGAGAGAGCGAGAGACAGACTTAAGTTACATGTATTTAAGAGAGAGAGAGACTTAAGTTACATGTATTTAAGAGAGAGCGAGAGACAGACTTAAGTTACATGCATTTAAGAGAGAGAGACTTAAGTTACATGCATTTAAGAGAGAGCGAGAGACAGACTTAAGTTACATGTATTTAAGAGAGAGAGAGACTTAAGTTACATGCATTTAAGAGAGAGCGAGAGACAGACTTAAGTTACATGTATTTAAGAGAGAGAGAGACTTAAGTTACATGCATTTAAGAGAGAGCGAGAGACAGACTTAATTTACATGTATTTAAGAGAGAGAGAGACTTAAGTTACATGTATTTAAGAGAGAGCGAGAGACAGACTTAAGTTACATGTATTTAAGAGAGAGCGAGAGACAGACTTAAGTTACATGTATTTAAGAGAGAGCGAGAGACAGACTTAAGTTACATGTATTTAAGAGAGAGAGAGACTTAAGTTACATGCATTTAAGAGAGAGCGAGAGACAGACTTAAGTTACATGTATTTAAGAGAGAGAGAGACTTAAGTTACATGCATTTAAGAGAGAGCGAGAGACAGACTTAAGTTACATGCATTTAAGAGAGAGAGACTTAAGTTACATGCATTTAAGAGAGCGAGAGACAGACTTAAGTTACATGTATTTAAGAGAGAGCGAGAGACAGACTTAAGTTACATGTATTTAAGAGAGAGAGAGACTTAAGTTACATGTATTTAAGAGAGAGCGAGAGACAGACTTAAGTTACATGCATTTAAGAGAGAGAGAGACTGAAGTTACATGCATTTAAGAGAGCGAGAGACAGACTTAAGTTACATGTATTTAAGAGAGAGAGACTTAAGTTACATGCATTTAAGAGAGCGAGAGACAGACTTAAGTTACATGCATTTAAGAGAGAGAGACTTAAGTTACATGCATTTAAGAGAGAGCGAGAGACAGACTTAAGTTACATGTATTTAAGAGAGAGAGAGACTTAAGTTACATGCATTTAAGAGAGAGCGAGAGACAGACTTAAGTTACATGCATTTAAGAGAGAGCGAGAGACAGACTTAAGTTACATGTATTTAAGAGAGAGAGAGACTTAAGTTACATGCATTTAAGAGAGAGACAGACTTAAGTTACATGCATTTAAGAGAGAGCGAGAGACAGACTTAAGTTACATGTATTTAAGAGAGAGAGACTTAAGTTACATTCATTTTAGAGAGAGACAGACTTAAGTTACATGCATTTAAGAGAGAGAGAGACAGACTTAAGTTACATGTATTTAAGAGAGAGAGACTTAAGTTACATGCACTTAAGAGAGAGAGACGTAAGTTACATGCATTTAAGAGAGAGAGAGACAGACTTAAGTTACATGCATTTAAGAGAGAGAGAGACTTAAGTTACATGCATTTAAGAGAGAGAGAGAGACTTAAGTTACATGCATTTAAGAGAGAGAGAGAAACTTAAGTTATATGCATTTAAGAGAGAGCGAGAGACAGACTTAATTTACATGCATTTAAGAGAGAGAGAGAAACTTAAGTTACATGCATTTAAGAGAGAGAGAGACTTAAGTTATATGCATTTAAGAGAGAGCGAGAGACAGACTTAATTTACATGCATTTAAGAGAGAGAGACTTAAGTTACATGCATTTAAGCGAGAGCGAGAGACAGACTTAATTTACATGCATTTAAGAGAGAGAGAGACTTAAGTTACATGCATTTAAGAGAGAGCGAGAGACAGACTTAATTTACATGCATTTAAGAGAGAGAGAGAGACTTAAGTTACATGCATTTAAGAGAGAGAGACTTAAGTTACATGCATTTAAGAGAGAGCGAGAGACTTAAGTTACATGCATTTAAGAGAGAGAGAGACTTAAGTTATATGCATTTAAGAGAGAGCGAGAGACAGACTTAAGTTACATGCATTTAAGAGAGCGAGAGACTTAAGTTACATGCATTTAAGAGAGAGAGAGACGTAAGTTACATGCATTTAAGAGAGAGCGAGAGACAGACTTAAGTTACATGCATTTAAGAGAGAGAGAGACTTAAGTTACATGCATTTAAGAGAGAGAGAGACTTAAGTTACATGCATTTAAGAGAGAGAGATACTTAAGTTGCATGTATTTAAGAGAGAGAGAGAGAGACAGACTTATGTTACATGCATTTAAGAGAGAGAGAGAGAGAGACTTAAGTTACATGCATTTAAGAGAGAGAGAGACTTCAGTTACATGCATTTAAGAGAGAGAGACTTAAGTTACATGCATTTAAGAGAGAGAGAGACTTAAGTTACATGCATTTAAGAGAGAGAGAGACTTAAGTTACATGCATTTAAGAGAGAGAGAGACTTAAGTTACATGCATTTAAGAGAGAGAGAGAGACTTAAGTTACATGCATTTAAGAGAGAGAGAGACTTAAGTTACATGCATTTAAGAGAGAGAGAGACTTAAGTTACATGCATTTAAGAGAGAGCGAGACTTAAGTTACATGCATTTAAGAGAGAGAGAGACTTAAGTTACATGCATTTAAGAGAGAGCGAGAGAGAGACTTAAGTTACATGCATTTAAGAGAGAGCGAGAGACAGACTTAAGTTACATGCATTTAAGAGAGAGAGACTTAAGTTACATGCATTTAAGAGAGAGAGAGAGAGAGACTTAAGTTACATGCATTTAAGAGAGAGAGAGAGACTTAAGTTACATGCATTTAAGAGAGAGAGAGACTTAAGTTACATGCATTTAAGAGAGAGAGAGACTTAAGTTACATGCATTTAAGAGAGAGAGAGACGTAAGTTACATGCATTTAAGAGAGAGAGAGACTTAAGTTACATGCATTTAAGAGAGAGAGAGAGACTTAAGTTACATGCATTTAAGAGAGAGAGAGACTTAAGTTACATGCATTTAAGAGAGAGAGAGACTTAAGTTACATGCATTTAAGAGAGAGAGACTTAAGTTAGATGCATTTAAGAGAGAGAGAGACTTAAGTTACATGCATTTAAGAGAGAGAGACTTAAGTTACATGCATTTAAGAGAGAGAGAGACTTAAGTTACATGCATTTAAGAGAGAGAGAGACTTAAGTTACATGAATTTAAGAGAGACAGACTTAAGTTACATTCATTTTAGTGAGAGAGACTTAAGTTACATGCATTTAAGAGAGAGAGAGACTTAAGTTACATGCATTTAAGAGAGAGAGAGAGACTTAAGTTACATGCATTTAAGAGAGAGAGAGACGTAAGTTACATGCATTTAAGAGAGAGAGAGACTTAAGTTACATGCATTTAAGAGAGAGAGAGACTTAAGTTACATGCATTTAAGAGAGAGAGAGAGACTTAAGTTACATGCATTTAAGAGAGAGAGAGACGTAAGTTACATGCATTTAAGAGAGAGAGACTTAATTTACATCCATTACAGAGAGAGAGATACTTTAGTTACATTCATTTCAGAGAGAGAGAGACTTAAGTTACATGCATTTAAGAGAGAGAGAGACGTAAGTTACATGCATTTAAGAGAGAGAGAGACTTAAGTTACATGCATTTAAGAGAGAGAGAGACTTAATTTACATGCATTTAAGAGAGAGAGAGACTTAAGTTACATGCATTTAAGAGAGAGCAGTAGCAATTTTATTTCTATAGCCCAGAATCACAGCAAGAGTTTCCCCAATGTTCTTCACAGTGAATAAACATGGAAACATCATCTGACACAGACATCAGCAAACACATTGTCCCATCCTCAGTCTCTCGATGAACACACGATCCTCGGTGCCAGAGAGTAAAAAACCCACCTTCAGGTGCAGTCTGGGAAAATTCTCTCCAGACACTGTTGCCAACCAGCTGTCGCCATGCGGCACCTTCAGACCTGAGAGCTCTGAGGAACCAGTCACTTTAATCTCATTTATTTAAAATGGGACAATGCATATTCATTGACATGAACACACGGACATGTAAATATGCCAGATTTAGCCGTAAAGGCTAATTTTCATCTGCAGTCCCATGGCAAGGTTTATAGAGAGCAGGGTTCAGACGGACAGGCAGACGTGTGGGTTGGGTTGGGGGCTTCAACCAGGCAGGTGGAGCTCCATCCAAGCAGCCAATGCATCCATGCATTTGAGAGACAGAGAGAGACAGAGAGAGAGAAAGAAAGAAGAGAGAAAGGGAGAGGGAAGTATGTATGTATGTATGTATGTGTGTATGTGTGTATGTGTGTATGTGTGTATGTGTGTATGTATGTATTTTTATTTTGTATTATTTTATTTTTATTTATTTAAAGGCGGCACAGTGGCTGAGTGGCAACACTCACAGCAAGAAAGGTTGCGGGTTCGATCCCCGGGTCACCCAGGCCTTTCTGTGTGGAGTTTGCATGTTCTCCCCGTGTCTGGATGGGTTTCCTCCGGGCTCCAGTTTCCCCCATCAACTCAAAACATGCAGCACCTGAACTAACATCAAGGACCATGTTGTTCACCCTCCTGTGGCTCCACTCACACAGGGGTTCATAGGGGGGGTCAGGTGCTATGAGGGTTGGGCAGCTGCCCCCACGACCCAGCTGGATTAAGTGGGAGAAGGTGGATGGATATTTATTTATTAAAAGATTTTTAGCTTTACGCAATTTAACACTTTTATTGTATTAATTTGTCTGTGCAGCACTTTGGAACCTGTCATGTTTATAAAATGTGCTATAAAGTGGTTTGGATTGGATGCTGTTGTTGTGTCCTTGTGCGAGACACTTAACCCACCGGGCCCCTCGTGTCTGAGTACAGTGGTGTATGAATGTTTGGGTGAGTGGGTCCTTGAGTGCTTTAAAGGTGAAAAAGCTTTGTGTAAGGAGCAAAGCTCCACACAGTGGCTGGGCACTCACTTAGAGATAGGGTGAGCAGCTCAGTCACATGGGAGGAACTCGGAGTAGAGGCGCTGCTCCTCGATGTGGAGGGGAGCAGATGAGGGGAGGGCTGAGGAAGTGTTCACGTGGCACCAGGAGGAGGCCCCAGGGAAGACCCAGGAGGGACTGTGTCTCTGGGCCTGGGAACAGCTCAGCATCATCCCTCCCAAAAGAGCTGGAGGAAGTGTGTGTGGAGAGGGCGAGTGTGGGAGTCTCTGCTCAGAGTGCAGCTCCGTGACACGCCTCTGGATAAAGTGGAAGAAAGTGGATGGATGTTTTAGCTTATTACATAAAAAACTGCATTTTCTCTTTTAACTGATGCTCACGTCGTCTCGACACAAACCAAACTTACAACCACACAGCACATTTGCATAAAATATAAGCGCTGAAAAAAAAACAGTTTGTTCTAACATTTCAAATGAACTCACTTACATCTGTGTAGAAAGTTGCTTAAATTATAATCATACTGGTTTAAAGAATTTGAGGACCACATTTTGCCAGGACAGACAGGACACAGAAACAGACAGGACACAGAAACAGACAGGACACAGAAACAGACAGGACACAGAAACAGAACAGGACAAACTGGACAGGACAAGACAAGCACCTGAAGTCCCCGTCCAAACCATAAGCCCCACAGCAAAAGCTGAAAGCCGCCAAACTTTCCCCAAACTTCCTTTTACTCTTGTGTTTTGCCCGTTTGCGGTGACACAAACACAAAGCCGTCCTGACACCGGCTGTAAACTCCACTTTGCTGTGACGGTGAGTGCAGTTGTCAGTGCAGAGTGTGGAGTAGAGCTGCTCCTTCACTCTCAGGAGGCGCTCTCCCTGCTCTTATTTGCCCAGCGAAAGTCTGCTGCCGTGGGGGCTGATGGGAGCTGACAGCAGACCAGAGCCGGGCCTGACGCACAGAGCCGAGCCAACGCCACGCGCCGTGATGATGAGGAGGAGGAGGAAGAGGAGGTGCTGAGGGGCAGAGGCAGGCGTTCACATGTACGTAAGGACTGTTATATGTGTGGGTAATCCAGATTAAAGTGCATAGGACAGGTTTTCAGGTTTTATCGGAGTCATACCTTTGGTCAATATGTATCACTGGACAAAAATACAGGACGCAGCAGTGAGTTATAAAACAGAATACCTCTGTATACCATTGAACAAATACATCTGTTGTCATTTATGTGCGCAGTTCCGATATGATTTTAACTGTGTTTTAGTGAAATGAGTGCTCTTGAGCAGTGTTTCCCAAACTTTTTTTCTGGTGACCCACATTTTAAAAATCCGGATGCAGCGTTTCTCGATGCCTCTTCAGTTTCGTTGGCTTTAAACTTTCGTTGGCCAGTTTTTCCATACATATAACACACATTGGCATCGTGGCTCGGAGCAGCACAGTTGACAAAACCATAATTAAAAAAATAGTCTTTGTAAGGTCTTGCCGCAAGTTTTCATTTTTTTGCTGGATGCTCCCGTTCCAGTCCTTGCTCGTCTTTACTGCTAGCCTCATTTCCATCACGTGCAATGCTAGTGTTCGCATCAGCATCGTCCTGGGTCCCCTGGATTTCCTCACACTGAGCTGCACTGCGCTTTTGCACTGAGCTTTTTTTTTTGACAGCCAAGCGAGCATTTCTAAATACGTACTAGATATGCAAAACTATGATTTGTGCTCACACGACCAAACCGGAACAGAAACACAGTGTGGATGGATTGACGGTTAGTTCGAGCACGGTTACGGAGGCCTTCGTAGCTCAAACAACACGGAGAAGGCGAAGACACGTAAGATCGTTGTTGTTAAATCGATTCAAGCATTTTCGGTCATGGCGACATTCAATATCCCCTGGTTGTAATTAACGTTTTTTTTTTTTACTTTGCAGAAATGGGTGGTGTAGTTTTAATGTGGCAGTTGTTTTTTATTTAGGGCCTAGATACAGACATGCGGATGAGCGTGAACCATGAGCGTGAACCATGCCAAGCGACCCAAAAAAAATCTTCTGCGACCCACGTAAGGGTCGCGACCCAGTCTTTAGGAAACAATGCTCTTGAGTAACTTGTCATGTTCAGTAAATTTTTGGCCTTGTTAAAATGGTGTTCCCTCATCATGGACTTGTATTCTGAGCGCTTCATTCGTGTTTTCCTGAGTCTGCTGGCACCTTCCTCTTACCTCTGCCCATTTCTCTGTGCATCAAATGGTTTCTTCTCCGAACAGTGTCCAATATATTATCCAAAACTAATAGAAAGGTTTTAAGGTTTGTTTTAAGGTTTTATTTCAGTCAATATGCTGCACACAAGTTACACAGGGAAAAAATATTGTTTAATTACAATGATTTAAATTAATACCATTTAATTTTATTGAAATAGATTCAACTTGACAAGTAAAATTATCCACCAGTGGAAGAAGTGGATTTTTTTCTTAATTCAAGCAACATTCGATTTTGCTTCTAATTAAAGTGTTTCTTATTTTAAGTGCAGTCAGCTGTATTTTCAGATTTTAAGTACGAAAAGTCTTGTTCCACTGCACATCATTTTACTTGTCAAGTGAAATTTACTCAAATCATGATAAAACTTTCTTAATTCAAGTGATCTTAACTTGGCCGGATTTGGATTTTTTCAGTGTGTGCGCACATATGAGTCTGTGATATGACAAGAACTCACCATGACAGGAGAATAAATACATTAATAAATACATTAATAAATAAATGTCAGTGCCAACAAACATATTTCAGTCTATTTTTTTGTGAAAATGCAGATTTAGTTAGAAAAAGGTGCAGAGGGAAATGCTTTTCTCTCAACTACAGTAACAAAAAAAAAGGTTTCAGCTTTTTTCCACAGATGCTTCAACCAATCAGATGCAAATTGTTGTTATAACACAACATTTTCTGATTGATTTCAGTGCGAGTCCTCTCCCATTAATAATGTGGAGAACTCACATCAGAGTGACACACGTATCAATCTGGTGTGAGCCTGGTGATATTTTCCTGGAAACCTTGAAAAAATACTCGGGCGCTCAGTGCTTTGACATTGACAATATGAGGACAGTCTTTCAAATTCCACAAACTGAATAAGCTCCAGTCCTCTAAATATGTATATATTTAATCACGTTCTTGGATGTCATGAATGTAATCTATCACATGACCTGACCCAGGCTCTTACTGGTAATCGCTCTGTTGGGAAAATGCCTGGTGGTCCGGTCCATCTCAGACCACATTTGGGCCGGTGCCGAATTTTGTTCCCAGTCCGACCCTGTCCTGACCTGCTCTCCACCTGTGTGTGTCCTCATTCCTGCTCCATCTCATTCATCTACAGTCCCGAGCCCCCCACATTCACATCCCGCTCCGAGCTCCCCAAATTCAACCTTTTCCCTGCACTGATCTCACTGTGAAGGAGAAAATGGCTCCGAAGGCCCAAAGAAATGCTCCAATTAGCTAATGGACTTGTGCTGGATTAGGAAGAATGAGCTGAGGTTTCCCATGGCGATGCAGACTCTAACCAGAACAAGAGCGCTGTTAATCTGCACATTACATTTATCTTCATTAAGTCCTCTAAGATCCACTCACTTTGTACGCTCAACAGGCCCATCACGGCGGCAGGAGAGAAGGGCTTCTGACTGGTTTACATGCCCACTCATGGAAAAAGGCCTGGACCTGAGTTATTTCCATGTATTTGTGCAAAATCCATCTTGCTCAGCACAGATACTAGTGTATTACATAAACAGTTCCTGAGGTGTACTGTCTGCGTCTAAGTACCTTTGCTTTAATCAGGAAGTGTGCTGGTAGCTTTACTGTGATGGTAAAATTCTGCTCTGGTCTCTGAAGGTTGTGCAGAGCACTTGCAGGGATAATTAGGATGTTCAGAATGCAGAAGGAAAATAAGGAATAACTTTGGGCCAATGCAAATCATTTCAAATGAACTAGAGCTGTTTTTCACCTTTTTAAGCCAGACTCAGACACTACTGTCCAATCAGATTTGTTTATTTCAGTGACACAAAGGAACTCATTGGTCACTTGACATTTCTCTCCCCATAGATGAACAGAGTTTAGTGCTTCGCTCATTGATTCTGCAGAAAATATATTTTTCCCTTTTTCCCCTTCATAAGCAGCATTAGTTTGATACCATGCATGTCCCTGATTGGCTAATGCATCTGTCAATCATGGCCATCAGATACCAATCTGGACACAGTGACTTCAAGTATCTACTGCTGTGTATTTGTGTTATTTATTGCTCAAGTAACTAAGAATAGATTTGTATCATTAAATATTCAAACAGTCTCAGACTCTCTGGACCACCACAGTTAAATCTTATTACATCAGTGTGTTTACTCAGCCAGGATATCGGCTGAACTGATTTTTGGAAACCGATCTAGTAAATACTAACCAGGCTGGTACCACCTAGTTCCTGCTCAATTTCATTTCTCTCCAGCGCCTCGTCAGGAAGTAGAACACACTCAGAGGTTTGCAAGAACCCTGGAAGTTGTTGTCAGCGCCTGGGCCAATCAGCTGTGAGCTGTGACACCGTGAGGTCAAACTCCTCTGGGTCCTTTTGTGTCCAACAGGAAACAAAGCGTCCAGATGGAGGTAGATGTTTTGTGTTGGCAACGATTCTCAACACTGAGGATTTAAAGCCGGAACAAAGAGAATGTTTAGTGAATTTTATCAAAAGGAAATATGTTATTGCCCTTCTTCCTATGGGATTTGCTGTTGTGCCGGGATTACTTGGACTCCGCTGAGCGTTACAGACGTCACCACCAAACAGCAGCAACTGGTTAAATGAAAAAGTACCCGCCTACTGTCGAGCGAACTAATCCTAATACTGTGAGGTCAGACGGTTTCCACCAAGTGAATCCGGCTGATGAGTCAGGTAAGTACAGGGTGTCCCAAAAAATGTGACATAATTTTTAAAGCAATCCTCTTGAAAACTACTAAGTGTCAGGGTTTGGTGTTTGTTGTGTGTTCCCCCTCCCTTCTGTGTCTGTCTGCTCCTCTCGGGGGTGTGGCTGGGCTAATGCTGCAGTGTGGATCACCTGCTCGGTGGTTCACCTGCAGCTAATTGTCTAATCAGCCCCACTATTTAGTTCTGTCCTCATCCTTTGTTCTTTGTCAGTTCATTCCTTCTCTATCCCTTGTCCACGTCCATCTCCTGCTTGTCCACGTCGTCCTGCCTGCCCTTGTCGTCCAGTCTGTTTACCCGTGAGTCTACCCCAGTGTCTTCCCTCCGTCTATGTCTCCAGCCTGTTTCCATCACCACATCCTTCAATCCCGGCAATAAACCTGTTAAACATCTACCTGCGCCTCTGTCTCTGCTTTGGGGTCCTCAACCACACTCAACCTTGACACTAAGTGTAGCTCAATGATACTGAACAGTTTAGGTGTTGAACATCATAAGTTTAGTATGGGAATTTTCACTCTGCACAGTCTGGGGTGAGTGTGTGGAGCAGATTCCAAGCCACAAAATGACTTCTCTTTGGGAGTGAACGGCTCAACCTGAAAACAGAACAAAAATAAAACATTAAATATAAAATCTTGATCTGTTTCAATACATTCTGTGAAAATTTGAGGTTATTTAATCAAGAATTGCCAAAATTATTGGCCTGTGAAATGATGTGTATTCTGTGGATCACCACTGACATCCGATACCAGTATTGGATCGGTATTCAGAGTTCTGTTGCGATATACGTCAGCTGTTCTTCTTGTAGGTATTTCTGATCCTAATGCAAACCTCCACTCGCTGTAATGAGATGTTTCTCCTGGCTCTCCACGGCTCGATGCCCTGACACAGCGGTATCAATAAGCAGTGAATGAGAAGGCATGGATCCGCTCGTCAGCCGGAGGCGCGGGTGCGCACGGTGAACAGGTCCGCTGTGGTCTCTTACAAAGTGACATCTGAACGTTTGTGCAGAACAAGCCGAGTGTGACCGGGACAGCACCGCAGGCACTTCTGCCACTGTACTGTCAATGAGAAGCTCTGGAAATGAACTACATGAAATCTGGGATGGGGTCAGGCCAGGCCACGCAGGAGGAAACACCCACTGGACTGAAAATGAGCTGAAGGAAGTAGGCCATATCTGTCTAATTGTAATGAAAGAAGAATTATGGGGACTAAATGGACTTGTTGTAATTGCTTTCCCTTCTCATTGACCCTCTGAAGTTGTATGTAGAGTGATTCATGCGTCTTTGAGTAAAAAGACACCAGTTTGCACATCTGCTCCCTGTTTTCACTGGGACACGCCCACTGTGATGTACTTATTTTGTTCTCTAATTTTATTTTCTTAATCAGCGATATGCATAGAATTTGACATTGACGCATAGTGACTTTGGCACTAATTTTTATTTAATTTTTTTCCGTGTGCATTGTCCAGCAGAGTGCCTCTTTGATGAGATAATGGACAGGCTGAAATCAACCCAATATAAATTGTCCAAAATATAACATAAGCCTGCTCAGCTTTATACAAATATATATTATAAATATCTAGCAGACACATGCCCCGTCTCAGTAATAACAAGAGCTCCTCCAGCGGGGCAAAATACGCCCGTACTTTGAATTATTGTATATAGAATTAAGTTAGAATTTGTCAAACCCAGTTAAAGATGAATTGTTGGTGCAGTTTGGAAGTTTGACATTCCTAGGTGAGACGGTTGTCGAGTGAGAGCGCGGACAAGAAATTGTCCACAGACAGACAGACAGACGGACAGACGGACAGACAGACGGACGGATGACGGACAGACGGACAGACAGACAGACGGATAATCAATAGGGAAATCTGGCTCTTGCAGTAGGAGTATGAGTATGACATCATCACATTCTAGAATCGGAATTCCACCAATCAGATTGCAGCAACAGAACTTAAAGACACTACAAAGCTTTAATGTGTCCACAGACGGACGGACGGACAGACGGACGGATGGACGGACGGACAGCGCCATACCATAATACGTCCCGTTTTATCACGGGCGTATAATAATGTATTAGTCTTATATAACAATCATAACCTTACTTTTGCGATCACACGAGATCAGGCTTTAGGAGGGTTCGGTTTTCTAGTTAATTCTGACTTTTAGTCTGCGGCATCATAAGCCACTCACTTATGTTAGCTTTCCATGCTTTGTGGGGACATCACATTGTCTTCCATTCATTTGCTGGCCTAATCCAAACCTTAACCATAATGACTACATGCCTAACATTAACCTGAACCCTGACCTTCACTAACCTAATGAACCCATGTCTTAACATAAACCCATGTGTCATACTGAAGGAGGCTCCTTTAGGTCACACTGAAGTGGAGTGTGTACACAGTTCAGTCCCCACACTGTGATGAATACCTGAGCCTCACAATCCACAGAAGAACACAAAGCACACACACAGTTTGATGTAAAACCCTCTGCCTGTGTCTGTCTCTCTGCATGTTCTGCTCTTCACTCGAGTGTCATTAATCGGATGTGTCCCTTGTGCTCATACAGAGGTCTATTACACGACCACATTTCAGAAGCTCCAGTTGCACATGGACGAGACGTCTGTGAGGATCATGAATATAAATCTTTATGTACAAATGTGCTGTGCTGCCGCTAGTGTTCACCAAGGCAGCTCAGGAGTCAGGTCTGTGTAGGGGAGAGACACATGCCAAAACATTTACACCACAATTTTCCCAGAGCCAGATCATGATTTCAGATAGATTATCTTTTCTTTGTGTATTTTATACACACTTAAAGCTGTCTGCTGTTTCTAAAAGTTTATTCTTCATTGTGATTGGTTGTATACACCTGCCACTCACTCAGAGCGGACCAAAAGGGGCAGTAGGTGGAGGAAAAAAAGAGACCAAAATTCCACGTTCATTTTTGGTTGTGTTTATTGCACTCAGTAACACACATCCTCATTCTAGAAGTAAAAGGAGGTGTGTTCAGCTGTGTGGGATAAACCCCACATCTCCACACCGGGAGGAGGGCCCACAGCATGGCCTAAAGCAGGCATGTCCAAACTATGGCCCGGGGGCCAAATGTGGCCCTCAGACCAGTTGTTTTTCGCCCTCAGGCTTCCAGGTGAATTGGCCCATATTACCACAAGTAGTACTTTTTACTGCATGTTTTTGAAATCTACCTTGATCAAGCAAATGTAGTGTGTCCTTCTGAGGGTCTAAGCCTGAACAAAGGTCTGGAGGGTCATTTAAACCTGTTATAAATGCACAGATTTGAATTACTCACTGTTTTGATCATCAGTCTATGACCCCCGATCGGCCCTCACGCTGGTCTGTGTTTTAATATGTGGCACTAGATGAAAAAAAGTTTGGGCCCCCCTGGCCTAAAGCATCTACCTTCATGGAGAATGTTCCAAATTATAGTTTGAACTTTATTTATGTGGAATCAGTAAAAGTGATGTACCACAATGTATATAACATACTGTATATTTAAACAAAATGATAAGAATTTCAATATCCCTTTGTGTAATAACCAAAAGGATAAGATCAAGCAAACAAGCAGATGAAATGAGTTTCCTCTGCCGAGTGGCTGGGTGCTCACTTAGAGACAGAGTGACTCAGCATCACATGGGAGGAGTTCTGAGTAGAGCTGCTGCAGCACATGGCCATGGGGAAGCAGACCTGCTTTTACAATAAGCATGGAGATGGTCTTGTACTTAATACAATAAATAAATACAGTCCAACCTGCAGTGATCTACTGAAGCTTAAATGATCCATATTTATGTTATTTTCTGCTCTGTGCTATATTGTAGTTTCCGTATGACAAACAGACCTGGAATTGTGTTTTGTTTCATTCACTCATGTTTAACGTGGTAATACATGAAGTGTTCCTCTGTGTTTTTAAACTCCATGCACCTTCACTAAAACCCCCAAAATTTCCAGTCACTACTGAAAAAAAGGTAAAAGGAGTGGTTAACGTGCCTCTGTATGAAGTTTTGGAGCTTTGGAGATGTAGACAGACTAATACTAAAGAGTTACTCAAACATGTGCGGCACGGTGGCTGAGTGGCAACACTCAGGCCTCACAGCAAGAAGGTTGCGGGTTCGATCCCCGGGTCACCCGGGCCTTTCTGTGTGGAGTTTGCATGTTCCTCCCCGTGTCTGGATGGGTTTCCTCCGGGTACTCCGGTTTCCCCCATCAACCTAAAACATGCCCGCACCCCTATGAACTAACATCAAGGACCATGTTGTCCACCCTCCTGTGGGCTCACCACCTGCAGAGGGGTTCATAGGGGGGGTCAGGTGCTATGAGTATTGGGCAGCAAACTGCCCCCGCGACCCAGCCGGATTAAGCGGGAGAAGATGGATGGATGGATGGATGGATACTCAAACATGTGCGAATGAAACAAAGCACAGGTCCAGCTCTGTGTCTGAGGAGGAAACATCATTATAACTTGGTTTAAAGCTCACATGGGTCATTTTTGCATGATTTAGGACCTGTAAATGGTCTAGATTAAAACACGTTTCTATTTTCAGGTTCATACAGATCATTGACTTTGACTGGTTACTTTTTAAAGGGGTGAACCACACTTGGCTCCAGAACTCTGTCGCTGAGTGCTCCTTGTGTTCTGTAATGAAAGACACATTTAGGGCCTGTTGTGTCAGGCTCTGGTGTTATCTGACCTTCTACCACCATGTGTCTCCTCTCCACTTGACCTGAAGACCACACTGGATTATGGGCTCAACATTCTCTTCTTTTCTAAACTCTATAGTTTCCCTCAGCATGTGCGTGTAGATGTGCACACAGGGTCCTGAAAACTACACTGCAGTCAGTGGGAGCTTCTCTGACAAATGATCTGATGTGAAGCAGAGTCAATATTCTCCTACTTGCAACTCATCATTTGAGAAATACAACATCTGCTAAACAAACACAACATGCAAACAGGTTCCATTGTCACTGGCCTTGAATAATGGCTCGGTAAAGGACCACACATTGTTTTGTGTGCTCCTTATACTGATCAGGTGCAGCTCGCCATCTACGGGAAGTAGAGGGAACTACCACGGGGGGAAAATTAAACTAGCTAATAACCGACATGCCCAGACATGTTAATGTAAGGCAGTGCTTCAGTTATTTTCTGTGATGCCCCCCCTAGGAAGAAGAACGCATTTCACGACCCCCAGGACTAAACCAGGGACTAAACCAGGACTAAACCAGGACTAACCCAGGGACTAAACCAGGGACTAAACCAGGGACTAAACCAGGGACTAAACCAGTGACTAAACCAGGGACTAAACCAGTGACTAAACCAGGGACTAAACCAGGACTAAACCAGGGACTAAACCAGGGACTAAACCAGGGACTAAACCAGGACTAAACCAGGGACTAAACCAGGGACTAAACCAGGGACTAAACCAGGGACTAAACCAGTGACTAAACCAGGGACTAAACCAGTGACTAAACCAGGGACTAAACCAGGACTAAACCAGGGACTAAACCAGTGACTAAACCAGGGACTAAACCAGGACTAAACCAGGGACTAAACCAGGAACTAAACCAGTGACTAAACCAGAACTAAACCAGTGACTAAACCAGGGACTAAACCAGGACTAAACCAGGGACTAAACCAGTGACTAAACCAGGGACTAAACCAGGACTAAACCAGGGACTAAACCAGGACTAAACCAGGGACTAAACCAGTGACTAAACCAGGGACTAAACCAGTGACTAAACCAGTGACTAAACCAGTGACTAAACCAGGGACTAAACAGGGGATTAAACCAGGGACTAGACCAGGAATGAAGCAGGACTGAATTAGGACTAAACCAGGGACTAAACCAGGGACTAAACCAGTGACTAAACCAGGACTAAACCAGGACTAAACCAGGGTAGAGCGCTGCACTCCCGCGGGACCTGATGCAAAAGTGCGATGTGGGACACATTTTTAAAGCTCATTGCGGGTGCGGGCGGGTCCCGCACAGACCTCTAAACCAGGGACTAACTAGGGATGCTCTGAAGAACCATCTGCCCCTCGCCTTCAGTCGCTACATATAAGAGGAAACAGTTCAGTCGCGGCTCCAAAGCGACTCGTGGGGCAGCAGCATGTGTCCACCTGTATCCCGCGCTGTGCCGACCTGCATCATGAGGCTCCTGTGTCCTCCTCGTCTTTAAAGATGAAGTCTGTGTTATAATTCAGGGCATTTGCTTCATCCAGTGTGACAGAATCCATGTCTGCAGCTGCAGCAGGATCAGCTCCTCTGTGTTTGCTCCTCCTTATATGACACTCACAGTGCTGCTGCTTTACTGAAGGAGCGTTCACAAAGTGGGAGGATTGTTGGTGATATTCAACACGTTTTCACTGAGAAAAACTCAAGCGGTTTATCAGCGTGATTGGGGTGTGATGTCGCTATGTGGCTTCGTGCTGTCGCTGCCAACATTTTTAGACACAGTAAACACAGCGCTCTTTCCTCATTTCCGCCATAGTCACAGTGAAGTCGAGCGCTACATACACTTTATGTACAGTTTTTTCTCCGCACTTCAGATCTCCTACACTCAAAAAAGCCAGATTGTGTGTCTGCTTGATTAATCAAAGTGTAATATGTAGTATCTACCATATCTAATTATGTTTTGTGGTTGAGCATCATTAAGTTATGCTATTTTAGCATGATATGCAAAAACCTGACACTTACTAAATTCAGTCATGCTGACAGAACATGAAATATTTGAGGTGAGAGAGCCATTTGCGTGTACACCTCCACAACAGAAGGTGGCAGTGGTGCAAGTCGCAGAAGAACATGAACATCCTCTTTGCAAGTGGAAGAAAGAAAAGCGCGCTCAAAGTTGGAAGGACAGTTTTTGCGGTAAGTTAAAAATAAGCCACTGATGGGTTGTTCATTTTTTTATGATGTTAATCACATTTGCGTCCGTAGTCCCATTTGTGTTGGCATTTTCTTTCGTGTATTTGTTTTTGCAATCGTCGCATACGTAACATGAGCCAGATGGCTAGTTATGCCCAACCCAAACTCGCTAGCTATTAACACTAGCGGTAATTTAGCGTAATATGCAAAGTGCATAAAAATGCGCACCTATTCTTCTCCGTTTAATTACTCTGGAACGGTACGTCGTAACGAGATGGTGCTTATACCAAACGAAACAGCAGAACCAGGGCTTTACACCGCTCTTATTTTTGTGCTCAAGTATTGGCGAGATACGCATTTTTAAAACGTAGATGTAAGGCAGTGTATATAGTGTGCCAATAGATGTCGCTACTGCATCATGTTGTACGAAAGGTTAATAGTTATTAAATTGCTTTTTGACCCTCTGATACACCGTAGGGTTGATACGTGAGCATAATTCGCCGTTTTCTTTAGTACATGTGATCAACCCTATAGGTAAGTCACGTTGTTTTCACTGGGGCATAAAGTTTAAAATATAAAAGACATGAGCTCTTTTAAGTTCGTTTTGTTAAGCAATATTGACTACCTGAGTGTTAAACTGTTAGGAGCAGAGGAATTTTTTTACCCTAACACTTTTGTATTTTTGTTTTAAATACGTTTTTTAAATGCAATGCTAAGGTTAATTAGTTTCAGTATTGGGATGCATTAGCGGGTTTATACATGTTTCTTTTACTGGTTGGAAATTGATTGAGTACACGTTATCAACCCTATAGATTCCGAGTGATTGCAAAAAAATAAACAGCCACGATCCCGAACCCCCCCCATGAACTAACATCAAGGACCATGTTGTCCACCCTCCTGTGGGCTCACCACCTGCAGAGGGGTTCATAGGGGGGGTCAGGTGCTATGAGGATTGGGCAGCAAACTGCCCCCGCGACCCAGCTGGATTAAGCGGGAGAAGATGGATGGATGGATGGATGGATCCCGAACCCCTCTGTGTCCGTGTCCAGTAGTCACGTTAAAACAGAGGATCAAATGTTTGCCAAGTAATGATTAGACAAATTTCTACCTCACCAATTTTACACCCGTGCTTATCAGTCAATGTATTTTATATATATATAGCGGAACTTACCGATTCTACTGCTATATTGCATTTCTCTGTCAAGATGTTTCCTACAGTGTTGAAATTACTGCAAATGTGTGGATAATATCCATTAATTGCCCTCTTTCTCTGGTCATCACAGAAATTCCAGATGAAGTTTGATGGGTCATTCACCTCAAGAAAGTGTCCAGCAAAAGGTAGTCATCTGCCATTGGATCACTGAGAATGGTGATCCTCAAAAGACATATAAGTGTTTAAGGTGTGTTAAGATTCAAATGTAAATTAACATAACATGGGTGTTGGTGGGTGGGTGGTATGTGCGTTTGTATATGTAGTGTGGTGTACAAACTGTACCAGTCAAGTTTCAAACTTTTGACTGGTATTTATATTATATGCATATTTATGTAATATGTGTAATTATGTCTTAACTGCATAATTCAATTGCGTAATTACAAAGTCATTGACTTTCTCATATTTAATGGGTGAAATGTTTTCTTTTCTGATTTTCAGAGTGATGAGAAATGGCTGCTTCCGTAAAGCTGAGAATTATACTTGGGAAAACAATTCCCAGAGACTGATCTTACCGGATGGGCTTCCAGCAACTGTTCCTGAGCTTGTTGACCACATAAAGCGAGAGTGTGGCGTGCAGACTGACTTCAGGCTTCAATTCATGGATGCTGAGTTTGGCAATGATTTTACCAACTTGACGTCTATGTCAGAGATTGAGGACAAAAGTACCATAAAGCTAATCTTTGAGTATGGCCTGCCTGCCACTCCACACCGTCCCCACTCAACTCCTGTTACATCATGCTCTAGTGATGACTCATTTGCCTCATATGACACCGACATTTTGACATCTCCTGAGAGTGCTTCCTCAAGATCGTCTGGGTGGCCTGTTGTTTTTGATGTTCCCAAATTCCCATATGATTGTGAGCTGCAGCTTGAAAAAGCCAATTCTGCATTCAAAGCAAATGGAACTTTGCTTGACCCTGACATAAGACTTAAAACTGCTATTCTGGACGGTTTGGCAGAAGCAATTGTGCGGTACAAAGTATACCCCACTGATGGCGAGTTTGAAGATGTAGCAGAAGCCCTTGTGTCATCACATCCATGTTTAAGGGAACCAGGCTCTGCCACTGGATATGCTGGCTGGAAAGTTAGTTTGAAATATAAGCTTGCCAACTACAGAAGGAAGCTCAAGCGACTTGGATGCCCAGAGGTTGAAGTAAATTCCTTAACCAATAAACCTGCAGAGAAGACCAGTTCTGCTTCAGGAGTGAAGAAAACCCGTAAAGCTGAAGTCAATTACTGTCCCTCCTACCCATCAGGTGAATCTGCAGACACACTTGAAAAGATGAGGGAGACCCTCATTTCGGAAGTTAAGAAAAAGAACAATGAGGACACAGTGACTGCAATGATGACCAAGACCTTTGCTCATAGAAGGCAAGAAATTATTCGAGATGCTCCCATGATTGCTGTTATTAAAACCAGATGGCCAGCTCTTTTCAGTGTGCAAGAGGTAAATGATTATTATATTATATTTTTCATCTTACTATTATTTTAATTCAAAAATAGTTTGGAAACATTGAGTTATTTCTCCTTTATAATGACACTAATTGCTGTGGTAAACTTCTTTCAACCCTTTTTGTCACCTTTTGCCTCAACACATAATTTATAAGTATTGTACTTGTGGTTATTAAGCAATATCGCAAAATTTGTGGCACCTAAACATGTTTCCAAACTATTTTTCGGGATTTGGTGGTGAATTATGTTTATGTATTGGTAAGTTAACGCTTTGAAATTTCTCTGTACCCTTTTTCAAGTTAAGCGCAGAGTTCAAGAGGATCACAACCGTCGGTTTGCTGCCAAAGTTCTTCTCCGAGCTGGATGGTCACTCTTCGAAACTTCTCCAGGTCTTTGGCAAGAAGGGTGGTGTGCAGGGAAGAAAGATAAAGAGGATCTTGATACCCATGACCCAGGTAAAACAAAGGGACTACTGCCAAACGCATTACTGTTATGTTGACGCTTGAAGAGGAAATTTTATGGAGATGAGAGAAGTAGGATATCTTGGAAAGTGGAGAAAGTTTTGCATTTTAAGAATGTGATTACAATTCAGACATTTGGAAGATTTGACAAAGTGAACTCAAATAACTTAACTCACTTAACAATCCAGACTATGCTGTTTTTCCACTGCAAGTTCATAGCATAGCACAGCACCTCTCCGTGAAACTGCTTCTCCATTTCAGCTGAATTGTATAGTTTCTCCTGATTCATAGTGGGGTCAATTGGGGTCAGCTCTAAACTCATTCTCTTCAGCTCAGTTGAAGACCACACTTAAATTCAGGTAAAGCAATAGGCGCTGTTGCTGCAGTGCTCTTTTTTGTTTTGTTTCTGGGTTTGATTCTTATGTCTGTCTGCTTGCGATTCCTGTGAAGTGACAACAGACAAATCGGTGGAATGCAGTCGGCAGATGTTGCATTTTTATAGTATCTCATCAGCTCATTTGGAACCAGGGCTGAGCAGGTGCCAAAATTGTACCAGGGGCTAGTGGAAAAGTGTCAAAGTTGTGCCGTGCTGTGCAATACTCTATATACCACTCTACACTACCACTGCCAGTACCTACTCCTGTATTTTGAGAGGGTTTCCAATACCTCTCCTCTGTATATCTATCATTGATGGAGATTAAGTAGGTTACATTTGGAGGAAATGTCATTTGTTTAATGTGGTATTATTTGTGACATTTAGTCTCCCTGTTGGTTAAAATGGTTTTCTGCATGTTTTTGCGGCCCACATACTGAGACTGACAACATCGATGTGAAAAGAGAGTGCATCCTCAAGGCGCTGGTGGTCTACCTGAATGAAGAGCCGGACAAAGTGGTGAAAGAACGCCTGGTATGTAATTAACCTTTAATTATTTACATCATAAATGTGAGATTCTGCAGGTGGTGTCCACATGTTTTGTTCACCTTTGCATTTTGCTAGTCCCTCTCCTGGAGGTACCATAAGGTGGTGTCCATCACCCACTGAAGTCGCTGAGGTAGTCTTCTCATCCAAAATGCCACATCAATGTGAGCTGTGGCCTCGTGTGGATGTCGGGCACTGCATTCTTATGAAGTCTGCCTTTGAGCAGAAGCATGCACATCAGTAGCCTTCAAAACTCATTTAGCAGTGCTTTTCCTGTGATGCCTGGCACAAGGAAGATTATGATCCCACTGCTGGGGATCCTAATGACCCCTCCACATCTCCTGGTGTACTGACATGTCCTGGTACTTCGACCAAGCTTTGGACACTGTCCTGGAAGACACAGCAAACCCACCCACTTGATGTGACATCTTGGATGAGAAACACTACCTGAGCGACTTCAGTGGGTGATTAACACTGCTTTATGGTTCCTCCAGGACTGAGGGAACTGACAATGTGAACAAAAAGGATGAAAAAAGAGATGATCTGTGGATCCCACCTGCAGAATAATGTATTTTGGTTATTGCCCTTTTGCTTGTTCAATTTGCACAACAGTAGGCAAAATGTATTTATCAGTGCAGCTTCCTAACAGGTGGATTGTATGAGTTACATTGAGCCGTTTTGGTGTTCCTTTATGTTTTTGCAGAGTATATTGTAGATCACACATTATGTTGATTAAATGTCTACTGTGCATTAACCAAATGCCCTATTTAATCTCTATGATTTCTATGGATTCATTTACGTTTTCAGGACTCTGATATTGATGGCGGACAAGCTATAATGGAGACGATGTTCGGCATACTTGTGATTCGCAGAGAAGGTGCAGAGGTTGGTGAGGGTCCAGAGGATGTTCTCATCATATTAGAGGGGGTAGAGGTCCTCAACGATCTCAGTAATGTTCCAGTGGCAATTGCAATGCTGTTTGCTTTAGTTTATGCTCTCAATGTCAGCTACCCTCCAGAGTGGAAATATACATTTGAAGCTCTGCAGAAACTCTTCATGGGGCTTGATGGCCAGAGATTGTCTAAGAAACTGCAGGTACTGAAAACCCTACTTGCTCGTTGATGTGTTGTGGATAAGTTGCATACAGACTGCATTACATGCCCACAGATGTAACGCATGTTGCATTACATATGACGAGTCTTTTGTTTTTGCTTTTTTTGTTACATTTGCACTTCTAAGAGGCATCGTTATGCCACTGTTCTTACATCATTATTTTCACTGTTGCACTGGTGCGCACTGTTTAGTTTTGACTGCTGTTTAGCTTTGAAGCACCTTTTTTGTAATAAAAAATGAAGGAACATTTGCTGTGTAGTGTATTTTCTTTGTGTACTAGTATATCTGATTTGAAATGGAATTTAGAAGGCACATTTGCTATAGATTTGTATGTATGCAATGTACTTTTGTGATAAAGCCAGTGGAATGCATAACCCTCAATAATTAGGTTGAAAAGACCTTTAAAAATTATGTTGGCTTCACCTCTTATAATAAAGTTACAGTAACAAAAACACATTATGTCAGCCTAGCATATTTACATTGATGTCACTCAACAAATCCATCGTAACTTTAACATGTTCGTTCAACATGTTTGATTTAAGTGTGGGTGACCCGATTTAATGGGGTAGGAACAACTATATTTTATATGATTCACTCAACAAAACAATGTCTTGCTAAATGAGCGTGTTATAATTGGGTGGAAATACTTTCCATAATTTTTTTATGTTCCCCCAACAAATTATTTTTTTGAGTGTAGTAGATCCCTGAAAAAAATAAATAAATAAAAAAAACACTATAGCACTAATACTCCCTGTGCACACTCTGACAATGAGAGCATCACTGCCAAATACTGTAGTGGATGTGCAATTACACTTTATTCTAATACGGCATAAAAGCATGTCCTTCGAGGTCACACGCGCCCCCCCGGCATCGCCCCACTATTAGAGAAGGACTGGTGTAAGGACACAGCTGTAATGAACATACACTGACAGCAAAAATGTTCAGAACAAGTTTGTCAGTGGTTTGTAGACTGGAAAACTGTGCAGAGTTTCTACTTGTGACGCAATAATCCTGGGAAAATTCAAACTGCAATATTTGAACCAGAGACAAAGGGCTTTTCACAGGGATAAACCAGACAAAACCAGCATAAATGAAGCTAAATACACCTCCAGACATGTTTTTTTTTTTTTTTTTCATGAGGGAATAATGCTGTGACATGTTTAAAAGCTCAAACAAGTTCACTTTGTCTAATTCTATAATTTGTTTTTAACTTTCGCCCCCACAGTGTTCCCAAGCTGCTAGACTTCCTTTGCTATCATGGCTCCCCCATCTTGTTTTCGTTAGAATCCTCTTGTGGAGCATTTGGATTTTTATAGTTTTATTAATTCTATGACTCACTGGAGACTGTATCAATCCATGCTAGGCTATGTCTAATGAGAACATATTGCGCACTAAGCTAGCTCCCAGTCCGCGCCGCCATAATCACAGCCGATTTGTTAAGACCTGGATGAAGACTTGTTTCTCTGCGTGCGCTGCCAGCCTCCATCCCATAATTCCCCTAAGTGCTGCTGCGCTCGCAAAGACTCGGCTCGAATGAACGAACTAATCAACAAATGCAGCAACAAACAGCACCCGGGCCTTTTAAGCAATTAATACCCACACATTATTCTGGCTTTTGTTCCAAGTTTGTGCAGACAAAGACATGTATGTAAATAACCAAAACCGTAGATGTGTAAAATTGTTTGCCAAACGTCTCAAATGGCCTGATAACTTGATAATAATGATTTTACAGAAAGGAGACATCCCTAAGCAGCACTTTTATTAGCTACTCCATTATATTTATTTGACAGTATTCATGAGTTTACTGTTTAGAGAGCTCTGGAAGGAATGCCAACAAATGACCGTTACTATGGAAATGAGTGTCCGTGGAGACGTGTTTGTCAAAACGAGGAAATTAAATGAAAAAAAAAAGAAACAAAAGAGCCACGGACCAGTCTGATGTTCTAATGTCGTCACAAACAGACCTGGAGTTGTGTTTTGTTACGTTCACATGTTTAAGACACAAACCTGAACACATTTATGTCCCACTCTCAGATAGAAAACAGAAAGTGTAATAACGGAATTGCTCCACTGTGTTTTTAAAGTCCAGGCACCTACACTAGCAGCTCCGGGAGTCCCAATCTCTACTGAACTAAAGGTAAACGGAGCTGTTATTTTAAAAAAACTACCACTTCATGACATCACAAGGTGGATGAGGTTTGAATGAAACAAAACACAACTCCAGGGCTGTTTTTGATGAGGTAACAACATTATAACCTGAGCTAAAATAATGCTCACAAGAGTCAGTTTTGTGCAGTACTGTGCCTTTAATACTTAGTGCCTTAAAGCTCTGTTGGTTTATCAGGCTAATTGAAAATTCTGATTTGTGATGACATGATCTTGAGGCACTATTCTGAGTACTTTTCACCATTCGAAAGATACGTATGGGTTGATGGTTCTACACTGGCTCAGTTAACGGGCTGGGGCTGTGTAACTCTGGAACTGAGAGGTGCAGTGTTAACTCGTCACCAGCGCCCGCACCTCACAGTGAGACCAAGCCCAGCTCAGCATCTGCAGATGGGTCACTTGGGCAGTGCGTAAATACATCTGACAATGAAGTATTTGTTTGGTTCAGAGGAATGAAAATGGACCATCGGTGACACAGCAATTAAAAATTCTAAAAAGAATATGATTAGTTTGAATGGTCAAAAGTCCTTAAAGGTGCATTATGTGACTTTTTGGTTGGGGTACGTCACCTGTTTCTATAGATATGTCATTGTTCTGCCTGAAATGTCCCACAGTATGACTTTAGACAGTTTTACCTTCCATTTATTCAATTACAGATAGTTTTATGGGTCAAAAATCTCTAGAAAATCAGACATCCTGATTGAGGTCGCCTCTCCACAGATCTGACTCGTAACTCGGTGTGGTTTGGTCTTCATGAAGATAGAAAGGTTTAATGCCGTACTGTGAAACATTCCAGACAAAGCAATAACATCTCCATGCAGAAAAGCATTTGACGAACCCTCCACTAGAAAAGTTACACAACGCACCTCTAAATGTTGAGATACTCGCCATGTTAATCTTTTGGCGTTAAGTATTGACAACTGAGCAGTTATAGAGAGCAGTAAACTTTGAGATATTAACCATAAGCTGGGACTAAACCTCTCTATTGTAACAGTTACTCACCTGCCAACAGCACACTTTCATTAAAGGAACTGTAGAATAATAATAATAATAATAATAATAATAATAAACAGTGCAACAGTGCAAAAAGACTTTAAAAACAGAAGACAATTAAAAATCAATTTAAAAGCAATAAAACAATAGCAGGTATTAGCTGTAGGCCAGGGTAAAAAGGTAGGTCTTTAGTCCTTTTTTAAAAGCATCCACCGTCTGTGGAGCCCTGAGGTGGTCTGGGAGGGCGTTCCACAGACGGGGAGCAGTCACAGATTTTCTGTGAGAACACATGTCACAGAAAATCTGTGGCACTTTAGCGTCCCTTGTGACCAAGTCTTAGGTAACAAGCTCCAGATCACTTATATAAATATATCTCATGCATAAAACTATTCAATTTGATGTTTTTATCTCCTCATAAAAAATGGGGAAATATATCAAACTGGTCTTTGAAAAATATAGAAAAATACATCCTCATGACATTTTCCAGGTACCACCAGCAGTCATTTCTAAAACTATATTCAATCCAAGTTGTTAAAAAAACTGGAGGTGGAGTAAAAGCCCCCCCGGGTACATTCAGCGAGCAGTGTCTTTGACTTATTCTGCATGAGTGTCTTATCAGTCGACCTTTAAATTGGAGCCGCGGTTCGGCTGCAGGCCTGAGGGGGGGTGCTGCCACATGATTGGCTGTTGGGCTCAGACCTGCTGACATCAGAAATGAACAGAGCCAGGTGGCATATCCGCAGGCTGGAGGGTGCATTCATATTCAGGTATCATCTGAATAAAGCAGAGAGGGAGAGTGAGGAGGCAGGACATGTGACAGTGTGAGCCGGGCTAATCCACCTCTGAGCACCAGGGTTAGACATTACCAGAACGATTCTAAAGCACAGGGCAGCTTTCCTGCACCTCTCCTATGGTCCTGCTTCTGTCTCTGTACGTCTACATGACTGACCCGACCAGTGACATGCTCTCTGGGAGCCATTCAGGGCTAAAATGCACCACAACTGTGTATTGATGAATCCAAAAACAACATGAAGTAAAAGGAAGAAGCATCACTATAGGAAGGTCCTGGATTTGACCCCAGCGATCACGAGGCCTCTGCAGAGTGTGCACGTCTCTGTCTTTGTGCTGCGTTACCTCCACATCCAACCAGTGTCTTCACAGCTCAGTTTTTGGACATTATGCCCCAGTGTCATGTTACTTTTTAATCAACCAAGAGACAATACCTATGATACTTACTGAATTAGGTGAACACACATAAAATGTATGTTCACCCACTGCAATTGTATTAGATCATGTAAATAATCTTCTAATTACAGTGGATTACCCGTGTGTATCTCAAATAACACTAGCCTATCTTCTTTTACATTGTACACTTTCTATCACACAAACCTTCATTGTTAAACAAGTGCAAAAAACTGTTGCAAACATATTGAAATATACATTATTGTCTGCCGATGTGCATTGAACCTAGAAGCGACATCACTCTTAACAATCGTGTAGGTTCCTACACGAAGTAAGTGCCTGACCAAGGTCCCACTGCGGCATTGAAGATTGGTGGAAAAAACACAATTGAGCCACAATAGAATAAACCTTGACTTTTTGCACCGTTCTGTCTGTCCATTGTGTCTTTTGTACGATACTAACTGCAAGTAGCTATGGAAGTCGTCATAGGTGTGAGAGAATGAACCCACAGAACGTGCACTTCCTCAAACGTGTACACCTCCAAACTGCGGCTGCCACTGTACAGTTGGACACACTGAAGGCACGAGCGCCCAGTCGTGTAGCTCCGATTCTGTAAATCAAATCAAGCAACAAGCAAATACATGTCCCCCATTTCACATCCACACGTCGTCACGGAAGCGCGTACATCTGGTTTAATTTGGACAGATGTAATTCCTCAGAGCCTTGGGGAACTACCTGCCCCCCTCCTCCTCCATTGTATTAAAATGACCCGCCTGATGGATGGATGTGTGCGGGGGAAGTCTCAGATGGAAGAGAAGCAGGAGGAGAGGAGGGCGCGCTGGGTTTGTGTGTGGGGACGGTCCTGTGGTGTCAGAGGAGGATGATGGATTACACTGGGCCTCAGGTTCGGGTGTGTGCGTGTGTCCAGGTGAGGATGGCATGTGGTCTCTTTAGCTCGTGCCACTGCAGCCGGAGGAGGTCATTAAAGAAGGCAAATGTTTGTGAATAGGAAATCCCGGGAATGAGCTCGGGGCGGGGGGGCTGCAGGGGTCTGTGTACTGGGCAGGGGTCAGGGATGTGGACAGAGTGTGGAGATGTGTGTGGAATTCTGCTGAGCCAAAGGACGGACAGGCTCAAGGACTTTTGCCAGGTCATTGTCAGAGATTTTATGCATTGGTTTGAGCCTATTATCTGTAAATAGATTTTAAAAATAGATTACACTATATAAGGCAGCAAATTTGCAGAAGATCTTCCAGAGGAAACACTTTGAGGCCTTTGCTGTTGTGTTCACCTGGTGCCGAGGAGGGACACTTTTGGCTTTTCCACACAGTACAGACTTGAGAGCAGGCAGGGTGGCTGAGTGGCAACACTCAGGCCTCACAACAAGAAGGTTGCGGGTTCGATCCCCGGGTCGCCCGGGCCTTTCTGTGTGGAGTTTGCATGTTCCTCCCCGTGTCTGGATGGGTTTCCTCCGGGTGCTCCGGTTTCCCCCATCAACCCAAAACATGCCCGCACCCTTATGAACTAACATCAAGGACCATGTTGTTCACCCTCCTGTGGGCTCACCACCTGCAGAGGGGTTCATAGGGGGGGTCAGGTGCGATGAGTATTGGGCAGCAAACTGCCCCCGTGACCCAGCCGGATTAAGCGGGAGAAGATGGACGGATGGATGGATGGATGGATGGATATTGAGAGCAGTGAAGGACAGTCCTCATCAAGTGGAGGTATTAAATTTGACTCGGTGTTTAATACACCCACATACTTCCATGTATGTCAACCAGGGTCTTGGCCATGATCTTTTTGAAGGTGTTGTATCTTATGATTTGGCATTGTACATTAACCATCTTCGTAAGGTGGATAAACAGTTCAGCTATCTTGAGTTGAATGGGCAAATAAATCAGTTCAAGTATCTTGGTAAGGATGCTAATGACAAACCTCCTGAGGTTAATCCCGAGGGTGGAAAACTTGGTGGGCATGCTGTGCAAAACTGGTGTTTGCTCAGAATGTCGTCTTGATTGGAGACAAAATACAAAATTCAGGTGACAATGAAATATGGCAGTTGGTTTTACAACTTTGGAAAGTTGTAGATCTCATTTGTGCACCAGGGATTCAATAGGCCAGATAGCCTATCTAAGAGTTCTGACTGATGAATATTTGCATTGTCAAACACAAGCCTTTCCTGACCATCCACTAAAGCCCAAACATCATTATGTCAGTCATTACCCGGAGCTCATAGTCCAGTTTGGGCCACTTATCCGCCTATGGACATTAGGATTTGAGAGCAAACACACATATTTTAAGCAATGTTTGAGAAAACTATGTAAGTTTAAGAATCCATGTTCTACTCTTGCAGAGAGACATCAACTTCTACAGACTTTTCTGAGTGCTGGCATCTTCTTCCCTCCAGCTGTTTTTATTGAGGAGACACAGTTTTTCTCAGGTGACCACAATGATGACATAAGAAATGCAGTGGCACATCATCATTTTGAAGCTGTGAACACTATAATAGTCCATGAAGTGATTGTGAAGGGTACAAAATGCAGAAAGAGTTCATTGTGATCGATAAAGATGATGAAGGGGTAGTAATTGGAAAAATCTAAGTGGTTGTCATTCACAAGGATTTAGCTGTATATTTAGTTGCTGTAAAATACCAGGCCATACGCTTTCCTCACTTGGGTGTCTATAGCATTACAGTGATGCAGAAAGGCTATTGTTGTGTCAATCAGGAGAATTTGCTAGATTACTATCCCTTGCCTCAGTACACTGTTCACGGGACCCCAGTGATGATTCTTCATCATTCTCTCCTTTCATTCCAGAATGACCAACTTGAGTGAGGAAATCAGAGAGATCATCTGCATGACCAAATCTCTCTGAAGAGGTCCAGTGGCAGATAATATCTAAGCTTCAGAGCTCTGATTTGGAGTCAAAAGATTTAAAATATGTACAACAGGAAGACAGTGCTGACCTGTCACCTGTCATTCAGCTCAGAAAACTCCGAAATGCCTTCAAATTAGGTAATATATGTCTAATTCAGTGTAGCTTTTAAATGATTATACAATATTTTTACTTGTATGCACTATGGAGCACAGATGTCAAGAATTAGTGCATAATTTACCCAGAAACATTCCTGTACCAAGTCCCCATATGTAACATAACAGAAATCAGCCTGTGTTTATTTTGTCCATTTTTGTATTTTAAATTTAGTTTCACCTTATAATAACTGTTTGTATTGATACTTATTGTTGTTCTATTGATTAGATCAGTAATGTTATATGACCCAAATTATTCACTGAATATTTTAACAAGATTTATCATTTCTGGAAGTTCCACAATCCTAATGACAGTCAAGGATCTTTATGTGTTATGTTATGTCGGCTGTTTCTGCTGAGGATGGACTTGACAAGCTGATTTGACAGGAAAACAAAGGCCATTTAAGTTCTGAATCCATATTCGGCCAGATGTCTGCATTGACACTGATATAACATATTAGTAATACAGTCTAAATCGTTTTTTTCATTATGTTGTTTCAGAGACCGAGACAGTTACGTTGAATCTTCAGGCCGTTTCAACTTCTTCACCAATGGGTAGTGTGTCGTCTGTCTCTGAATCTCCGTCACCGTCAGGCGCTCCACCTCATTCTGGCACATCACGTGTGTCGGCCACTGCGTCATTCTCAAGCCAGACAGGAAACAGTGATCCAAGCGGCAGATCTTCTACATCTCAAGTATGAAAAACATGGCCAGAAACACCCCCGGTCCCTTGGGAACTAATGCCACAGGAAATATGTTCTGCAGTTGTACATGGCATGAGACCTAAACCAGTGGAATGATGCCAGATGATAAGAATACTTGCAGATGGAATGAGGAAGTATGAAGCCAATCCCGCTCGCTCACAGTGCCTCACTGTGGTTTGAAATATCATCAGTACCTAAAGACTTTTGCTGATATGACACCGGATGGGTCACTTTTGGGTGGGGGTTATACATCCCTTTTGATTCAAGTGAAGAACCGCATGAAGAACTTGAACCGTGAAGGAATCTACACACACCACAAAGCCTCTAGATCCAATTCCACAACTGACAGGAGCCCTACTGATCATTACGGATGTACAAGATTTCAGCCAGAGCTTCCTCCAGAGGAAACTAGTGAGACTATGGAGCAACATCGCCAAAGACTGGAGGAAACAGGATGGTGCAAGTGGAGCTGAAAGAGCAGAGGTCAAAAATCGAATGGAGCTCACATTCTGTCTACAACGTTGTCATATAAACGCACTTCCACCACCCGACATTGAAGATATGAAAATCAAATGGCCTTTTTCTTTTCATTCAGAGCTACATTTACGCCCATTTTGAGTTGCTTACAGACATCAATGTGCTTTGTAGCTTGGGACTCAGTATGGAAGAATGTGGGAGAGCCATTGCAGCATACTTCAGGGGAAAACCTACAACCAAAGATGTCCTCTCTAATAGTGAAGCTACAGAGAAAGCACTTTTCATTGTTCAGCTGCTCACTTTGGAGAGAAGCTAACGGGGCTGGTCCTTCTTGCAGATGTAAGTTTATACTCTCTTTCTTTCCACATATTTTAAATACTGAATGTCATATCTCTTTTTTTACAGCAGGTAAAGGTTATTGCTTATTTTCACTTTCATTGTTTTATATATCAGACTCATTGTTCTGAGACTTGTAGATGTGTAAATAATGGTGTTGATGTTGCTGTTTCTTGAAGTTTCAGGTGGAACAGGGCGAGTCAGTATTGCACGCTGGACTCTGGAGGGTCGTGTCATCTCTAAGGGCATCACACCATCCTTTTTGGTGGGACCGGCTGCTGTGTTTGCGATCTACTATATCAGGGGTGTCAGACTCATTTTGGTCCGGGGGCCGTATGCAACCTACTTTGATCCCAAAAGGGCCGGATCAGAAAACTCAGTTCTCTCTTCAAGTTATTGCATTTTTCTCCGTGTCTCGTAGTGGTGTTTAAGATTATATTCCTCGAGCAACGCCACTTGTTCCAAACACACTGAGCACAGATTTCCCATTCACCTCTGTCAACAAATAAGAATTAGACTATTTTTCTTGGGAAATCCTGAACTCAGCATCTGCTTTTCTCATTTTTTGACATTTTGCTGATGAGGGTCACGGTCGACAGTCAAAACGATCGTCCTTTAAGAGCGTTTGGAAAGAGGAAAGTCTTCATTTGTGCTGCTCTGGTGGGAGTCGCAACGTACAGAAACGCCAGAGACGCTGCTATGCTAAACGGTGCAGAAAATTAACAGAAAAATCAGAAAATTTTAAGTATTTTAATAGAAAAATCAGCCGAGGGCCAGATTAAAGGTCTTGGAGGGCCGGATCTGGCCCCCGGGCCGCATGTTTGACACATGTGTACTATATATTCAACCTTCAGTATCAAGAAGAGGCAGCTCGTACTTTAGAATTCATGCAGAGGTAAGACACCTTTCATTTCCTTGTCATCATTATAATTTTATTCATTTAATAAGTGAAAAAAAACCTTTCTTTTGCACACTAACGGGGATAGTTTGGATTTTTTAACATAAGGTGGTATTTATAGACAGAGACATGAATTCAGACTCTGTGATCAGAAATGAACAACAGAACAGGTCAGGTAACAACAATATTTCAAACCACAACACAACAAAACATAACAACAAAACAGGAATACAACATATATTGAGTAATACAGCTTGATGTTCCTGTTCTGTATCTTAACAATATTTTCTTAGATCTCACTGCCTGAAAGCTTCAGTTGAGGTGTATATGACTTGGCTCCAGCGCAGGGCTCAGCAGATAAAATAGATACAGAAAAATCTGATCGGAAAATCAAGCTCTAAAATGACTGAAAATATCTCATGATATCAGTGTCAATTGTCAATTAGTAATATCACCTTCTGTTAGAGAACTCAGACGACCTCTGACTACACAATGTCATTTTCCATCCAGTCACTGATCAAAGACTGAGATTCTATGATCTTCACTGATTTCAGACGCTTCATTAGCATCAATCTGGAGAGAGGCTCAAATGCCGTCCGAGGAAAGGATGTCTCCAAGAGGACGGGTTGCATGGTCAAAGAAGTTTGCCTCAGTGAAAACACACGTCTCTGCACTACTGAAGAACCTCATGGGCGTTGAACGGGACTTCATACAGGTCAGTGAGCTCTCTGTCTCTTCCTCTCAATTTCTCATGTTGTTCTGTCAGAGTGAAATTGCATCATTAAACTATAAAAGGCTTAAGAAGCATGTAATGTTATTGTGTGATCCTGAGTTATTTTTGATTATTGAGTTTGTTGCTGTTTTAGACGACGCTGGAATGAAGCCAGAAAGAGGAACAACATCGAGCACGGTGGCAACTGTTTCTCCCTGACTGAGACCATTCCTCTTTGAATCAGGACTGTCCACGCTGACTCAGACAAAGATAAGAATGCACTAACTTTTAAGAGGTAAAACCCAGTCCTCACAGGACTCTGGTGATAAAGCACAAGCTTATCTCACATAACATGTATAAAACTACACACAAACTTCACCAGACTGTTTTAAAAGGTAAAACCTGTCACAGAACTCTTTTAAAAGGTAAAACATGAACCCCACGGGACCATTTTAAGAGGTAAAACTGTTATGTTATGTAAATGTTTCATTGATTGAAATGTGGTATAGCTCCATAGACAGCAGATAATACACTGCAGTAAATCTATATGCTGTAGATATAATGGCTTTTTGATATAACATATGTGTACCTCACAGGGCTCTTTTAAGTGGGGAAAAACGGCCTCTGCACCGTTTCTTCCCAAAGTTCGCCAAGTTCTTAGTTTGTGTGTGCTCATAATGGTCTGAATATACATTTTCAACATCTTGGAAAAGTATGTTTTACAAATGTTGTTACTGATACATAATTTCAGATGTTCTGTGAATTAATGCCCTCAGGAAGAAGGTACAGGGTCCCAACCAGCAGGCGAAACAGGATCAAGCACTCTTTTATTCCCCTTTCGATTTCCTTCCTGAACTTGAAGAAATAATGCTCTACTGTATTACTGTACGGCCATCAGGGACTGTGCAATATTATTTGCACATAGGCTTTGGGGAATATGCAATACTGCTCATAGGTAGGCTCCAGGGAAGGTGCAATATTTTTGAGCACTTACAGTGAATAGGTTTCAGGGAATGTGCAATACTGACTTTTACACTTTTTAAGCCCCAGGGAATGTGCAAAATATGCTAATTATGGGAATGGTGCAATATTATCAAATGTTGAACTGTATGAACTGATGTGTCCACTGTGTGTGTGCTGTATGTTGTATGTCTATGTGCCAGGAGTGCCCCTGTCCCAAGACAAATTTCTCCCAAGGGAGACAATAAAGGCTAATCTAATCTAATCTAATCTAATCTAATGTTCTTAGTGATGCATTTTTGCAGACAGCAGAAAATACATTGGAGTCAGTTCAGATACTTTAAACTGCCTTAGTCACCTCAATGTTTGATCCAAGGCAAAGTTCAATATGTTTAAGATAAGACACCATTTGTAAAACAGTAGTATAGTAGGAAACAGTTACAGTGTTTTTTGTGTTTTCATGTTTGGTAAAGTCAGGCAATCTAAGAAGCTGAGTTTATTGCCATTTACTTGGTTGTTTTTATTTTTGCCACTTAGAACCTCTGGCTTGTTTATCTGAGACATCTAAACCATTTTCAGTTTCTTTTTTTAAAATTATGATTGTATTTTATACTCGCAGTATTCATGTTGACACTGCCTGTTTAAATACATATTTGTGTGATTTGTCCTTTGTAAATTGTTTATTGCTTATTTAGCGTAGATTTAAGAACTTCTCTTTAGCCCTGTAACAAACAGCCTGGTTTGTTACTAGTAAAAGCACTCAGCACCTTCACCCTTCACTAGAGCACTTTAAATAACTGCACATTTTTATAGCACACAGCACTTTAAACATATTTGCACTTTTAAAAAAAGACATTGCACATAATTGGTTTTAAAATATATTTATTGTCTTCCTTTTACCATTTTTAATCCTGATGCACAGTGGCACTTTGATTGGCAGCTGCTGGGCTCTGGAGGGAAAGGAGACGAGGGTTAATTAGGTATTTTAAATTGGTTAGTGCAATATTGTGCAATAAATCTGTTTTAGAATGTTTTAAGTGTTGATGTGTGTGTAGTGTGTTTTATTGTGTTTAGTGAAGTAGTGTGCGCTGTGTCTTACCTCCTTTCTGCTCTTCTGTCCAGGTCCCAAAAGAGTCCCCCGGAAACAACCTCCTCCTTTTATGGTTCCGGCCTGGACCAAAGTGTAGATTTGTACAGGGGCAGTGGTGGTGGTGTTTTATTGGTTTATGGGTTTTAGAGTTTATTTGGTTAATGGTTTTAGGGTTTTTATGTACATAGTGGGTGTTTTAATAATAATTGGGTTTTGGTTTATTTTATGGAGGGTCAGGCCACTGTTTTAAAAGCTAATGTTAATTTGATCTACCTGCTTTTATCCAGTAGTTTTTAACAATTAGTCAGAACACTTAAAAGGCACCTGGAGAGATCACTCGGGGTTCTGCTGTTGGAGAGGAAATACTGCCTGCCTCCTATTTATTTGCACCTTTTTGCACCTGCACTTTGTAACTATTGAAACAAAGTGAACCTGTGGACTGCCTTTTCTGCCTGTCTGAGTATTTTTTAACCTTTTGTCACTGAAACCCAACCCGCTCACGGCAAGCCTACGTCACATGCCCACACAACAACGTTCGATTTGAAAGTTGAGATTTGAGATATTCTAAAGTTCTGAGTCTCTGTATTCTGCCTGTCTGCAGTATGAATTTAAAATAATGCAGGAATGTTGCTGCAAATTAAAATAATCACTGAAATACACTGCAATATAATAGGCATTAATGGGCAGTATGGACACTACAAAATAAAAAATAAAAAAAAGTACAGAAATATACTGTATTTCGCCAAAACAGTAAAATAACAGTAAAGTGCTGCATCTCTGCTGCCAGTACTTTACTGTAAATTGAAAATATACAGAAATATACTCAGGATATAATTCAGGATTACAGCAAGATGTAAATTAATTTCACAGTACAAATCCTGTAAAATAACGGTAATGTGCAGGCGTCTCTGCTGCTTTAACATTATTTTACAGAGAAATTCTTCACAGTGTGGACATAAAGTGACTGAGAGGTGCAATAGAAATGTTCCCTCAGAACCAACACAGTATCTCTCCCACTCGCCTGGATTTCAACAATATTTTAGCGTTGTTTCCTAATTTTTATTTTATTTTATTTATTTATTTATTTGACAGGGACAATGCAGTCAGACATAGTTGCATACAGAGTTTGCAGCTGATGTGATGCATACAAGGTTTAGCAAATGCTAATTTTCCACCCCCGTCCCTGGTGGAGCTTTTCTACACTAACGTACATATAAAACAATCAAATTTCATCTATAGAACTACAGCAATAAAAGACATGTAACACTCATTCATTCACTCACTCAGCTGATTCATTCACACATTCTAACATTATTTACACATGGGTACATCTTTGGTTTCTCTTGAGCCAAGATTTGAGTTTAAAAATGAACAATTTGAACTCACAGATGGACTTAATTTCTGTGGGCAGGAAGTTCCACAGTTTACAGCCTTTATAAGAGAAGCCGACTGTCCAAATGAATCAAAAACACGTAGGGTTGTTTTGTTTAATTTAAAACTCCTACATTACACACAGTTTACTCTTATGACCTTTAAGCCTTGTTATAATTGTGTTACCTCATCAAAAACATTCCTGGAGTTGTGTTCTGTTTCATTCACACATTTGAGTAACGCTTTATTATTACTCTGTCCATCTCCAAACCTCTAAATGCTTCGCTCCACCTTTGGTTCAGTAGAGATGGGCTCTCCCGGCACTTCCTGTATCACCACCCGACTTCACGGGAGTGTTTCCTGTCAGCTAAATCTGCAGGTTTGTGTGTTAAACATGTGTGAATGAAACACAACTCCAGGCCTGTTCGTGATGAGGAAACTGTATTAGAACATGGACCAGAAAAAATAATAACAGAATAATAGGAAAAAAAAACAAAAACAAATCTCCTGCACCTTTCCAAGCTCGTTTTAATTAGAGCTTCGCAGTATCAATATCAATACCAGCTGCTTTGGTTCTGCGTGGAGCACTGGTCATAAATAAGAACTGTTTACCTCTTATTATAGACACAGATGCTTGTTGAATTGACTTGAAAGTTAAAACATTGATAGGCCCTGGCATCTTATCTCATTATTATATATTACCTATAAGCAACATGGCCAGAAAAACAGGATTTCAAGGTCCATTTAGGTTCCTGTTTTCTCAAATAAAGCAATTAAAGACTGGAATAATATCCCACCTGAAATAAAAAATCAAACAAACTTTGCCACTTTTACTCGGGAACTTAAAAAGTGGTTATGGGACGGTCAAACCTGTCAGCACTGACACTGTGTATTTATGTCCATCTTGGACCAGTGTCAGTTGGTCTTTTCTCCTGTTCCTGTGGAATTCCTGTGGTCTGGGCCCAATGTGCAGTGGAATTTAAACATGTGTAAATATGAAGTAATCTGACGGATAAATGGACGGATACAGAGTGAAATGCAGTGAGTGATACAGTGGTTCTATAATTGTCTGATGGTGTTTGACTGTGACTGTATAACTGAGGTTTGAATGTTGGGGAAGTTTTAGATAAATGTAGAGACTTATAGAGGAATGTACCCTGTTTATTTATGTAAAAAGGGACTACAGATGGAAACGAGCTGTTCAGCTATAATCTGGTACAGTGCATCTCTGTCTTTTGATTTAATGTTTCTGTGCATTGTCCCTCAAATAAAGATTAAAGTAAAGTAAGTAAAGTTTGCTTCCATGGAGATGTTGTTGTTTTGCCTAGAAATATCTACAAAATGCAGTCAAACTTTTGGTTAAAAATACCTACAAACGGGTTCACTTCTCCACAGAGCTGATCTGTAATGTGGCCTACTGTATGGAAGCAAAGAAGTTCAGTGTGGAACAGTTTGAGGCAAAACAAAAAAGTACATAAAAACATTCTAGTTCGTGAGTTTGTTTTCTTTGGTTAGTTAACAGTCATAGTTAATCATTTTACAGTGATTTAACACAGACATTCGTGAACAAGGGCAGTTTTGTCATTTCAACTGAGAAACTGGGGATTAGCCTCAAAATATGAGAAAACATGAACACTCGAACCAATTAGGTAATATCAGAATGTGTTTTATAATATTTTGCATATTTATTAGGAGATTATCGGACAGAATTAGCATTTATAAACAAAATCCAAATTACTGGACATGTTCTTACACAAAATCTAGTCCAGATAAAATGATTTGGATTAAGAAAGTTTGACCGTGATTTGAGTAAATTTCACTTGACAAATAAAATGAGTAAGATTTTTGTACTTAAAATAAGAAATAAAATGAAATGTTGCTTGAATTAAGAAAGAAAAAAAAAAAACACTTATTACACTGGCAGATTTGACTTGACTCAAATAAAGTAAAATGTTCTTAATTTAAATAATTTTAATCCAGATATCGTTTTCTTCCCCAGTGTATAGAAATGTCTGTACTGGACATTTTTCATTTGATGTAAAACAAACAGACCCGGAGTTGTGTTTTGTTTCATTCACACATGTTTGAGGAACTCTTTAGTATTAGTCTACATCTCTAAACCTCTAAATACTCTGTTCCACCTTGTGATGTCATGCAGCTGTAGTTTTCAAGTTAAGAGCGACCTTTCTTTTTTTTGTTTAGTGCTCCACCGGATTAGAGATGATGCAAGTGATTCTAGTGAAAGTGTATGGAGTTTAAAACCACAGTGGAGCACTTCCTGTATTACCTCATGACATGGCAAAGTGAGTGTTTTCTGTTTGAGAAAATATATACGCCGAAAACACAAAACACAAGTCCAAGTTTATAACAAACCTTTTTGGGACGCGAACATCTGTGCACCATTTGTAGTAGAAAAGTGACCGTTCGATTTCTGTGCCAGAACGTCTAAATTACAGCTGATGTTTTGCTATAATCAGGGGTGCACATAACTTTTTCAGTGAGTTACTCAGGTGAGTACCAGGAGATGGAGTTTGGTACTCACTCATTATGTAGCGAGGTCTTAAAAAGTGCCATCTTCCTCACTGTCCTCCATGTCACCCCCACTGTCCTCCGTGTCACTCCCACTGTCCTCCATGTCGCCCCCACTGTCCTCCGTGTCACCCCCACTGTCCTCCTCTGTTTCGCCCCCACTCTCCACTGCTTCCGCTCCCTGCATGGTAGATGATGAAGATGCTGCAGATGCACCTCTTTGTCTTTGGTTGAGCCTGCGATTAGCTGTCTCCATCCACAGCCATCTGCTAAGTGGGCGACTGGACAGTTCTTCTCGGCTAGCTTGTTTATTAGCAATGGCTTGCACCACATTCGTATGCTCTTTGCTCTTTGCTCTTTTCGTGCTTGTCAAATAAAGGATGGTTGAAATTCTTTGAACCTTTATAAAACGCACCTGTTTTATCTGCTCGGTGTGGATGTGAGCGGCAAAGCTTACACCACATTTCAGTGCGTTCATCGTTAGCTTCAAGCCACTGCACATCTTGAAGCCACTTTTCCGAAAAAAGTCTTTTCTTCGGCTCTGGCTCCGGTTGGTGTTTCTTTGTAGGCGGGAAACGCCAAAGAAGCTGCTTAATGTCTGTTGTTTTTTAGACGTCTTTGACAGTAGTTGGACTTGGACATGTGTAAGATCGATATGACACGATCGGTCAAGTCAAGTGGGCTACGCAAAGGCGCTCAGTAACTGAAGTGGCATTACGCATTCGTTATTTTTTGCTGCGCATGCGTACCAGCGTACCAGTTATGTGCACCCCTGGCTATAAAGACTGAAAACCATGGCTTTTATACCTGATGTCAGAACATTTATCATGATAAAAGATCTGTACCATCGTTGCTGTTACATGACGAGTCCATTTTGGGTTTACATGTAAATATCTGCACTGTCCTCACAGTTTTACACCACTGACCCAGTGTCCCAGTTCACACACACCCACCGCTGTCGGCTCTTACAAACTGCTACTACGGCAAATCTATTGTGTGTGTGTTTGTGTGTGTGTGTGTGTGTGTGTGTGTGCGTGCTGACGGCCCTGCTCCACCTGACAGGCTGATGGAGTGCTCTGCTCTGTCCACTTCTCCTGTTTCTACCACAGGGTCACCGGTTCAACTCCCCGACCATCTATCCCCATCGTGCTCCCAAAACCATCTGCCATATTTGAGAAAACATCTTATTTGTGGAGCGGCTCACCCCGTCCCCACGGCGCTGTTAGGAGGCCGTGCATTTGTCACACACACACACACACACACTCCATACACACATTATTACAGCACATACACACATTACAGCACATACACACATTATTACAGCACATACACACATTATTACAGCACATACACACATTATTACAGCACATACACACATTACAGCACATACACACATTATTACAGCACATACACACATTATTACAGCACATACACACATTATTACAGCACATACACACATTATTACAGCACATATACACATTATTACAGCACATACACACATTATTACAGCACATATACATTATTACAGCACATACACACATTATTACAGCACATACACACATTATTACAGCACATACACACATTATTACAGCACATATACATTATTACAGCACATACACACATTATTACAGCACATATACATTATTACAGCACATACACACATTATTACAGCACATATACATTATTACAGCACATACACACATTATTACAGCACATATACATTATTACAGCACATACACACATTATTACAGCACATACACACATTATTACAGCACATATACATTATTACAGCACATACACACATTATTACAGCACATATACATTATTACAGCACATACACACATTACAGCACATACACACATTATTACAGCACATACACACATTACAGCACATACACACATTATTACAGCACATACACACATTACAGCACATACACACATTATTACAGCACATACACACATTACAGCACATACACACATTATTACAGCACATACACACATTACAGCACATAGACACATTATTACAGCACATAGACACATTATTACAGCACATACACACATTATTACAGCATATACACACATTACAGCACATACACACATTATTACAGCACATACACACATTATTACAGCACATACACACATTATTACGGCAAATATACATTATTACAGCACATACACACATTATTACAGCACATAGACACATTATTACAGCACATACACACATTATTACAGCACATACACACATTATTACAGCACATACACACATTATTACAGCACATACACACATTATTACAGCACATACACACATTATTACAGCACATACACACATTATTACAGCAAATATACATTATTACAGCACATACACACATTACAGCACATACACACATTATTACAGCACATACACACATTACAGCACATACACACATTATTACAGCACATACACACATTATTACAGCACATACACACATTATTACAGCACATATACATTATTACAGCACATACACACATTATTACAGCACATATACATTATTACAGCACATACACACATTATTACAGCACATACACACATTATTACAGCACATATACATTATTACAGCACATACACACATTATTACAGCACATATACATTATTACAGCACATACACACATTACAGCACATACACACATTATTACAGCACATACACACATTACAGCACATACACACATTATTACAGCACATACACACATTACAGCACATACACACATTATTACAGCACATACACACATTACAGCACATACACACATTATTACAGCACATACACACATTACAGCACATAGACACATTATTACAGCACATAGACACATTATTACAGCACATACACACATTATTACAGCATATACACACATTACAGCACATACACACATTATTACAGCACATACACACATTATTACAGCACATACACACATTATTACGGCAAATATACATTATTACAGCACATACACACATTATTACAGCACATACACACATTATTACAGCACATACACACATTATTACAGCACATACACACATTATTACAGCACATACACACATTATTACAGCACATACACACATTATTACAGCAAATATACATTATTACAGCACATACACACATTACAGCACATACACAGATTATTACAGCACATACACACATTACAGCACATACACACATTACAGCACATACACACATTATTACAGCACATACACACATTACAGCACATACACACATTATTACAGCACATACACACATTATTACAGCACATACACACATTATTACAGCACATATACATTATTACAGCACATACACACATTATTACAGCACATACACACATTATTACAGCACATAGACACATGATTACAGCACATACACACATTATTACAGCAAATATACATTATTACAGCACATACACACATTACAGCACATACACACATTATTACAGCACATACACACATTACAGCACATACACACATTATTACAGCACATACACACATTACAGCACATACACACATTATTACAGCACATACACACATTACAGCACATAGACACATTATTACAGCACATAGACACATTATTACAGCACATACACACATTATTACAGCATATACACACATTACAGCACATACACACATTATTACAGCACATACACACATTATTACAGCAAAAACACACAATATAAACTCAAATATACAAAATTACAGAACATAGACACAGTATTACAACAATATAGACACATGATTACAGCACATACACACATTATTACATCACATACACACATTATTACAGCACATACACACATTATTACAGCACATACACACATTACATCACATACACACATTATTACAGCACATACACACATTATTACAGCACATAGACACATGATTACAGCACATACACACATTATTACAGCACATACACACATTACAGCACATACACACATTATTACAGCACATACACACATTATTACAGCTCATACACACATTATTACAGCATACACACATTATTACAGAACATACACACATTACAGCACATACACACATTATTACAGCACATACACACATTATTACAGCACATAGACACATGATTACAGCACATACACACATTATTACAGCACATACACACATTACAGCACTTACACACATTATTACAGCACAAACACACATAATAACAGCACATACACACATAAAATCTCATACACACATAATGACAGCACATAGACACATTATGACATCACATACACACATTATTACAGCACATACACACATTACAGCACATACACACATTACAGCACATAGACACATTATTACAGCACATACACACATTATTACAGCACATACACACATTACAGCACATACACACATTATTACAGCACATACACACATTATTACAGCACATACACACATTATTACAGCACATACACACATTATTACAGCACATACACACATGATTACAGCACATACACACATTACAGCACATACACACATTATTACAGCACATACACACATTATTACAGCACATACACACATTACAGCACATACACACATTATTACAGCACATACACACATTATTACAGCACATGCACACATTATTACAGCACATACACACATTATTACAGCACATACACACATTATTACAGCACATATACATTATTACAGCACATACACACATTATTACAGCACATATACATTATTACAGCACATACACACATTATTACAGCACATATACATTATTACAGCACATACACACATTATTACAGCACATACACACATTATTACAGCACATATACATTATTACAGCACATACACACATTATTACAGCACATATACATTATTACAGCACATACACACATTACAGCACATACACACATTATTACAGCACATACACACATTACAGCACATACACACATTATTACAGCACATACACACATTACAGCACATACTCACATGATTACAGCACATAAACAATATTAAAGCACATACACACATTATTACAGCACATACACACATTACAGCACATAGAATACATTATTACAGCACATAGAACACATTATTACAGCACATACACATTATTACAGCATATACACACATTACAGCACATACACACATTATTACAGCACATACACACATTATTACAGCACATACACACATTATTACGGCAAATATACATTATTACAGCACATACACACATTATTACAGCACATAGACACATTATTACAGCACATACACACATTATTACAGCACATACACACATTATTACAGCACATACACACATTATTACAGCACATACACACATTATTACAGCAAATATACATTATTACAGCACATACACACATTACAGCACATACACACATTATTACAGCACATACACACATTACAGCACATACACACATTATTACAGCACATACACACATTATTACAGCACATACACACATTATTACAGCACATATACATTATTACAGCACATACACACATTATTACAGCACATATACATTATTACAGCACATACACACATTATTACAGCACATACACACATTATTACAGCACATATACATTATTACAGCACATACACACATTATTACAGCACATATACATTATTACAGCACATACACACATTACAGCACATACACACATTATTACAGCACATACACACATTACAGCACATACACACATTATTACAGCACATACACACATTACAGCACATACACACATTATTACAGCACATACACACATTACAGCACATACACACATTATTACAGCACATACACACATTACAGCACATAGACACATTATTACAGCACATAGACACATTATTACAGCACATACACACATTATTACAGCATATACACACATTACAGCACATACACACATTATTACAGCACATACACACATTATTACAGCACATACACACATTATTACGGAAAATATACATTATTACAGCACATACACACATTATTACAGCACATACACACATTATTACAGCACATACACACATTATTACAGCACATACACACATTATTACAGCACATACACACATTATTACAGCACATACACACATTATTACAGCAAATATACATTATTACAGCACATACACACATTACAGCACATACACAGATTATTACAGCACATACACACATTACAGCACATACACACATTACAGCACATACACACATTATTACAGCACATACACACATTACAGCACATACACACATTATTACAGCACATACACACATTATTACAGCACATACACACATTACAGCACTTACACACATTATTACAGCACATACACACATTATTACAGCACATACACACATTACAGCACATACACACATTATTACAGCACATAGACACATTATTACAGCACATACACACATTATTACAGCACATACACACATTACAGCACTTACACACATTATTACAGCACATACACACATTATTACAGCACATACACACATTACAGCACATACACACATTATTACAGCACATAGACACATGATTACAGCACATACACACATTATTACAGCAAATATACATTATTACAGCACATACACACATTACAGCACATACACACATTATTACAGCACATACACACATTACAGCACATACACACATTATTACAGCACATACACACATTACAGCACATACACACATTATTACAGCACATACACACATTACAGCACATAGACACATTATTACAGCACATAGACACATTATTACAGCACATACACACATTATTACAGCATATACACACATTACAGCACATACACACATTATTACAGCACATACACACATTATTACAGCACATACACACATTATTACGGCAAATATACATTATTACAGCACATAGACACATTATTACAGCACATAGACACATGATTACAGCACATACACACATTATTACAGCACATACACACATTATTACAGCACATACACACATTATTACAGCACATACACACATTACAGCACATACACACATTATTACAGCACATACACACATTATTACAGCACATAGACACATGATTACAGCACATACACACATTATTACAGCACATACACACATTACAGCACATACACACATTATTACAGCACATACACACATTATTACAGCACATACACACATTATTACAGCACATACACACATTATTACAGCACATACACACATTACAGCACATACACACATTATTACAGCACATACACACATTATTACAGCACATAGACACATGATTACAGCACATACACACATTATTACAGCACATACACACATTACAGCACTTACACACATTATTACAGCACATACACACATTATTACAGCACATACACACATTACAGCACATACACACATTATTACAGCACATAGACACATTATTACAGCACATACACACATTATTACAGCACATACACACATTACAGCACATACACACATTACAGCACATAGACACATTATTACAGCACATACACACATTATTACAGCACATACACACATTACAGCACATACACACATTATTACAGCACATACACACATTATTACAGCACATACACACATTATTACAGCACATACACACATTATTACAGCACATACACACATGATTACAGCACATACACACATTACAGCACATACACACATTATTACAGCACATACACACATTATTACAGCACATACACACATTACAGCACATACACACATTATTACAGCACATACACACATTATTACAGCACATGCACACATTATTACAGCACATACACACATTATTACAGCACATACACACATTATTACAGCACATACACACATTACAGCACATACACACATTATTACAGCACATACACACATTATTACAGCACATACACACATTATTACAGCACATACACACATTACAGCACATACACACATTATTACAACACATACACACATTATTACAGCACATACACACATTATTACAGCACATACACACATGATTACAGCACATACACACATTATTACAGCACATACACACATTATTACAGCACATACACACATTATTACAGCACATACACACATTATTACAGCACATACACACATTATTACAGCAAATATACATTATTACAGCACATACACACATTACAGCACATAGACACATTATTACAGCACATACACACATTATTACAGCACATACACACATTATTACAGCACATACACACATTATTACAGCACATACACACATTATTACAGCAAATATACATTATTACAGCACATACACACATTATTACAGCACATACACATATTATTACAGCACATACACACATTACAGCACATAGACACATTATTACAGCACATACACACATTATTACAGCACATACACACATTACAGCACATACACACATTATTACAGCACATACACACATTATTACAGCACATAGACACATGATTACAGCACATACACACATTACAGCACATACACACATTATTACAGCACATACACACATTATTACAGCACATACACACATTACAGCACATAGACACATTATTACAGCACATACACACATTATTACAGCACATACACACATTACAGCACATACACACATTATTACAGCACATACACACATTATTACAGCACATACACACATTATTACAGCACATACACACATTACAGCACATACACACATTATTACAGCACATACACACATTATTACAGCACATACACACATTATTACAGCACATACACACATGATTACAGCACATACACACATTATTACAGCACATACACACATTATTACAGCACATACACACATTATTACAGCAAATATACATTATTACAGCACATACACACATTACAGCACATAGACACATTATTACAGCACATACACACATTATTACAGCACATACACACATTATTACAGCACATACACACATTATTACAGCACATAGACACATTATTACAGCACATACACACATTACAGCACATAGACACATTATTACAGCACATACACACATTATTACAGCACATACACACATTATTACAGCACATACACACATTATTACAGCAAATATACATTATTACAGCACATACACACATTATAACAGCACATACACACATTATTACAGCACATACACACATTATTACAGCACATAGACACATGATTACAGCACATACACACATTATTACAGCACATAAACACATTATTACAGCACATATACATTATTACAGCACATACACACATTATTACAGCACATACACACATTATTACAGCACATAGACACATGATTACAGCACATACACACATTACAGCACATACACACATTATTACAGCACATACACACATTATTACAGCACATATACACATTATTACAGCACATACACACATTATTACAGCAAATATACATTATTACAGCACATACACACATTATTACAGCACATAGACACATTATTACAGCACATACACACATTACAGCACATAGACACATTATTACAGCACATACACACATTATTACAGCACATACACACATTATTACAGCACATACACACATTATTACAGCAAATATACATTATTACAGCACATACACACATTATAACAGCACATACACACATTATTACAGCACATACACACATTATTACAGCACATAGACACATGATTACAGCACATACACACATTATTACAGCACATAAACACATTATTACAGCACATATACATTATTACAGCACATACACACATTATTACAGCACATACACACATTATTACAGCACATAGACACATGATTACAGCACATACACACATTACAGCACATACACACATTATTACAGCACATACACACATTATTACAGCACATATACACATTATTACAGCACATACACACATTATTACAGCAAATATACATTATTACAGCACATACACACATTATTACAAGTACTGAGTACTACTTGAATAAGAGCAACTTAAAGAGTTTCTGTTTCATACCATCAGATTTATAATCTGAAGTTAAAGGTAAATGGTAAATATAAATATAGCACTTTTTTATCTTTAAGGCACTCAAATACTTTACACCAAGGAATAACACACTCACACCTGTGTACGCACACACTGGAGGCGAGCTGGGTCAAGTGTCTTGCCCAAGGACACATCAAGGACAGCATTAATCAGTGGAAGCTGGATTCTTATGGGATATCTGTGGGTTAGTGGATCTGACTGCTCAGCCAAATCAGGATTCATACCGGCAACATTTGGACCAGTGGACAAACTGAGCAGATGTATGTTTTAATAATAGGATTTTGCTTAAAGTTCACGTTTAAAGTGGGAATAAATGCTTATGTCATCCGTGCATATTTGAGTAATCTAGTGATCACTCCTGGGTCCTGTTTAACCCTTTCTTATGGCTGCCTGTAAGACTCTGCAATGCTCCAAACCAAAATATAGAACAAACATGATACAAAACAGTAAGATACAACTTCACAAACCTGAGGTGATGTGCAGTAGTTTCATTAGTGGGACGCTGATTGTGTGATGTCACTTTAAAGGGGGGAGAGACTGAGAGTGGTGAATACAGCATATCCAAAACATTAAGACGTAACATGGGGGTCTAAATATGTTATGTGGTAGCAGTTAATACCCAATAAAAGTAAAAATGAAGGTTAGACAAGCAGTGTGTGTGGTTAAGGTTATGCCCAGTCTCCAGGAAATGAATGGAAGTCAATGCTATGTCCCCAGAAAGCATGGAAACCCGGCATGTGTGTGTGTGTGTGTGTGTCTGGCAGTGATGAATGGCAGTTTAAGGAGCCAGCGCTCGCAGATAAGCACGACATCATCAGGACAACAACAACTACAATGCCACAGTGCCAGTGTGGGCACAGAGGGAGAGAGAGCCTGGCGGGCACACATCCACCACACGCTGACAGGGCACCAGCAGACAGGGGCACAGAGGGGCACGAAGGGGGCACATAGAGGGGCACAGAGAGAGAGCACAGAGGGGGCACAGAGAGAGGCACAGAGAGAGGCACAGAGGGGCAGAAAGAGGGGCACAGAGAGAAAGCATAGAGGGGCAGAAAGAGGGGCACAGAGAGAGGGCACAGAGGGGCAGAAAGAGGGGCACAGAGGAGGCACAGAGAGAGGCACAGAGGGGCAGAAAGAGGGGCACAGAGGAGACACAGAGAGGGGCACAGAGTGGGCACAGAGGGGGCACAGAGAGAGGCACAGAGAGAGGCACAGAGGGGCAGAAAGAGGGGCACAGAGTGGGTACAGAGAGGGGTACAGAGGGGCTGAGAGGGAGAGAGGACTGCAGCCTGATGTCAAAAGAGCCTAATGAAACAACAGTTGATTTTTTTTCATTGAGAAGCTGTGATAAACAGGGCCTGGACTGGTATGGGGGAGGCACCTCCAGCCAGACTAGGAAACTCACTGTAGCCTGATGACTTTGACTGTGGTGTGTCTGATGTTGGGCTGTCACAGGAGCACTGAACCAAGTGTAGGATGAACACTTCCTTTGGGCTGGGCCGCTGGGCTATTTACTGGCTGCCAGAAAACTGTCCCTTGAACCTGGCCCATTCTTTGTTTACTGGGGGAGCAAATAAAACAGTTTTAGTGTGTGTACCAGCAGTGAATGCACCTGAAGCTGCTCAGGGTCCTGCCTCTCTTACGCAGCAACAACTGCTAACGGGCAGTGGTTATCGGCATGGAGTCTCATGACAAACTCTCACGAGATTAGAAGAAACTACAGCTGCAGTTTACAAATGCTGAAATATACAGCTGCACTAGTGTGTTTCAAGAAGTTTAATGTCTTCTTTGTGCACAGCAATTTTTCCAAATATGACCTAATCAATGCAGCAAAAAGTGACGAATGTAGAGACGCTGAGGCCCAGGCCCTTCAAATACACCAAGGAGGTCCTGCAGGGACAAGCTAACAGCAGAGCTGGCTCCAGAGGCCACTAAAACCATCAAGGACCTCAGAGTGAACCCAATGAACTGTAGGCAGTACAGTTGGGCAGTGTGACTGCACACTAAAATAAAACTTTTTCAAAAGTCAAATGGGAAAAACAAAAAATTTGAATCAAATAATCATAATAATAATGCCTTATACTCGCAATGTGTTTTTTAGACTCTTCAAAGCCTGTGCTGCTGTGGCATTCCTCACTGTAGCCACAGCTGCCCCGGGGCACAAGTAAGGCTGCCCTCCCACCACCACACACACACACACACTTTCACACTAGGCAATGCAGGTGAAGTGTCTTGCCCAAGGACACAGTGACATAAATAGGTCTGAGCAGAAATCAGTCAGTGTGACCCTTTGGTTGGAGGACCACTGCTCCACTGAGCCACTGTTGCCCCTTTGCCCCACTCACTGGTCCAGTGTGTTAGTGTCTGTTAGACTCTTTGTGAGTGACAGCTGGATTCAGCCAATCACAGAGAAGAGTGAAGCACATGACACTGTTTCCTCTTTGGGCAGCAGAGAGAATAATGCACAGACCCTGTGCTCATCAGAAACCATCATGAGGCTGTTAGTAGATAATACACTCTGTACATAGACTTGTTCTGTTGTTGCTCCAACCGACAATATTAATGTTACAACTTTTCCAGTTAATGAAGAACATTTACACGTCCACACACAAACATGGACTCTGATGATTTGTGTCTGCTCACAGCTGCCCTCTCTGTGTGTGTGAGAGTCCATTTCCTTCAACTGAGCCGACGACGTCTCAAACAGAAACTCCAAACATCACATTATCCTCAACATCTGGAGCCATTCTGTAGAATCAGGCTCATTCATAAAGCGGAGAACAGTGGGCTGGTGTGGAGGCGCCGGCACACCGAGGATTTGTCGGATGAGGAAACACGTCTCTCCTCAGCGCTGCATTTCATTAGGGAGCAGATTTATCACAGTCACAGATAAGAGACTCACTACAGCAGATAATGCGCTCAAAACACACAAGTACACAGGTATGAGCAGAGGGAGCACAGGAGCAGCCTCGCACTTTTACTAATTCATACTTTGAATGGTGGAATGTTCAACAGTTACTTTGGTGACACAATGCACACATTAACAAACTACCAAAAAGCTTAAAATAGTCTGAGCAGTCAGTGCTGGTTCAGTTCGTGTGGTTCAGTCCGTGTGGTTCAGTCCGTGTGGTTCAGTCCGTGTGGTTCAGTCCGTGTGGTTCAGTTCCTGTGGTTCGGTCCATGTGGTTCAGTCCGTGTGGTTCAGGTGGAGCTGCACAGTGGAGCAGGTCCTGCAGATCTGTCCTCACATATTCCTGGTTCTGATGAGTAAAGCCTACAGACCATAGCCCCACTAGTGAAGCTCCAGTCCTGGAAAAAAAAAGACTTATAGGATATTTAAGAGTTTGTTTCTTTCTGCAGTGTGTTTTTCATTTTCCATTTAGCCACATCAGACTTTTTAAATGTAATTCTGCAACAGTTCCGGTTGAGTTAAAACCGTGTTTTGCTGTATTCTGCTAACCTTGAATGGAATCTTATATTTGTGAGTTCACAAACTCATGAGAATCCATCTTGGGGTGCTCCCACTGGTTTGCTAGGACCCGCCCACTGACTGGCAGACCAATCACAGCACAGCACAGAGGTCTGTGCAGCAGGTGAGGTGCATATAGACCTGCATGTTCTATACTGCTACATGTGTAGAAGTCAGAAGGCGGCACATACCTGCCTCTTGTGTGAAGTCAGTATTCAGCACCTTCAGGCCACAGACACTGTGGGTGAGCGTCACGTGAAGCATGAATGTTTTGGGGTGTTTCATTCACCGGCAGCTCATGTGTGCGGGATCAGAGCTGTGTGCACAGGTGTATAAATACAACACACCATCTGCCGTATGCACAAAAATACACACAATATACATCCGTTTTACCAGTGTTGGTAAATGATGGCCAATGTACAGTTTAGTAGCAAAAGAGCTGTGTGCATTCAAAGAAATACAGTGATCCCTCACTATATCGCGCTTCACCTATCGCGGCTTCGCTGCTTTGCGGAATTTTTTACAGTGCTTTTTTTTCCAGTGAATCTGTATCTTGTTGATAAAGAAGAGGAGGAAGGACTAAAGAAGAGGAGGAAGGACTAAAGAAGAGGAGGAAGGACTAAAGAAGAGGAGGAAGGACTAAAGAAGAGGAGGAAGGACTAAAGAAGAGGAGGAAGGACTAAAGAAGAGGAGGAAGGACTAAAGAAGAGGAGGAAGGACTAGCACTTGGTCGCGCAGCCTTCAGTAGAAAAAGATGCTCCAGCGCAGCGGAGTCAGGACGAAGAGGCGCAGCTGGAGGGACTGTGAAATACGCCAGTGACAATGTTTCCTGCCTTCTATTCATTACTATATAAAAAATATTGTTTTACAACACCGTTCTTTAAACTATTATAGTTATTTGTAAGAAAACGTTAATATTTCTATTTCTTAAACACATTTTGGGCCTGAAAAGAGGTTTTATTTTTTGTTTCATTCTGCAGTAAAGTATTGCATTGTAAAATAACAGTAAAAAATAAAGCTGATACTTCGCGGATTTCACCTATCGCGGGTTATTTTTGGAACGTATCCCCCGCGATAAACGAGGGATCACTGTACAGCATTTTATTCCAGCCTTCTTTCTCCTGTAAGAATGATAGTCCTATAAAGTGCTCCAGCTTGTGAGTCCCTGCAGCAGCGCAGCGCTTTATGTTGACATGTGAAAGCCTTTTGTTGCCTCTGCACCAGTCCTGTAATGTCCTCCATTTCAGGCTCTGACCTCCGCTGTAAAAGTGCTTACGCCACGGCTCCATTGTCCCCGTCCCTGACCCACGTGTCCCTGCTGATGGATGTCCACTGTCCACGTCTCCTGTTTCTATCGGGGGTCAGAGGTCAACTCTCCTCAGAGTTAAGTTCGTCAGCCACATCGGAAGAGGACTGTGGAGGATGAACCTATATTTATGTGCTAATGGGAAATACATGTTTAAAGGCAGCGGGTTTAGGATTGCAAAGGTTAAAGGTGTGGGAAAAATGCTGTAAACTAGGAATGCTTCAAAAATGGAATTTCATTAATCACCAAATTGCAGTGAATGAACAAAAGAGAAATCTAAATCAGATCAGTATTTGGTGTGAGCTTTGCCTTCAGAAGAGCATCAGTTCTTCTAGGTTTTACTTACAGACAGTTTGTGAAGGAACTGGGCTGGTCTCTGTTCCACACATGTTGAAGAACTAAGCCCAGATCTTGTGTGGATGGAGCTTCCTCACATCCTTCTGTCTCTTCATGAATCCCAGACACACTGCAGGATGCTGAGGTCAGGGCCTGTGGGGCCAGACCAGCACCAACACAACTTCTTCTTCTTTACACTCAAGAGAGTTCTGAAGGACTTTGGTGCATTCTTTTGTTCACTCACTTTGCATTTTGGAAATTGATCAAAACAACCATTATTTATATTGTTGAAAGCGTTCTTTGTTCACAGCATTTTGACACCTGCCTAAATCCTTTGCACACTTCAAGAGGAAATGTTATAATATAGATCAGAAAATAACAAAATACACAGGCCGTTAACGAGTAGGCTGTGTATTTTGTAACAGTGGGAATCCACAAGGGGACTGATCCACAAGGGAAATTACCTTTTTCCCTAGACACTAAGTCTAAGTCTAAAATATATTCACATAGAAGTTCTACAATTTAATTCTTCAAACGATCGTATTGAGCATAAACCTCAACCTGAGCTGTTTTACTTATGAAGTCCGACTTAACTCAGTTCTGCTCTGCTGTCTCATGTTTATTAACAGTTTAAACACACAAAAACGATTTATATTCCAAGAGTAAATTTGACAGAACGAACCTCGAAATTAAAATTCGTCCAAAGTATCCGGGTGTGTGCAGGTTCCAGTTTGGGCAGTGACTGTGTGGACAGAACCGCAAACGTTCTGGAAATGATGCACGTGTGTGTAGGGGTCACTGCTGAGTGGCATTTTGCACCAGCACTTTACCAAGAACTATGTGAGTGTGGCTTTAAAGCTGCACTGTGTAACATTTCTCTACTTGTCTCCATGGAAACATTATTCCTTCGTCTAGAATATTTCACAGTATAGATTAAACCTGCTTTGAAATTCGAAGGTAATTTAGATTTTTTAGATTTTAGATGTATCCCAGACATATCGCCATTTTGTTTTAGTAGAATTCAAACATGCCGTGATTTTTGCCCTGAGATTTGGACGGGAAATATTAGAATAACTTGGTCTCAAAGATCAACAGTTTGATTACCCGTGTGTCGTCCTGGTTATCGATCCGTGTGTGGGATTTGGTGGTGCGTGTTCTTCGTATAAAATCTGGTTTATAGTTGATAATAAACAATCATATTAGGCTCATAAAGATATTTCTGTGCCAATATTAGCTGTTCCAAGCTATTTTAATCAATGGTCCGTACAGTCTTAATAGTTTAACCCATCACGGCCCTTGCGATTGGGAAGTTTGATTTAAAGGCACAGCAAACACCGCGAGCTGATGTGATCTTTCATATGTGCTGTGCATTCTGTGTAGATTTGACGCACGACTATAAACAGGCCTTCGGTGTTAGCGGCGTGTCCCGGTTGCTGAGAGAGGGGAGTGGCTCCGTGCACCCCTCGAACTGGAACACGGCTGTTGAAGTAGACACCGGCGTGATGTAATTCCACAGTATCTAAAGGACGGCGGGATCAGCTGGTGAGGGAGGCGGGATCTGGAGTGGGTGCAGAGCTGGACTCACATCTGTGGTGGAGAAGATGGCCCTAAACAGGTTCCTGACCCTCCTGGATGACCCCGCGCACTCCTCTACAGGGAAATGTGCTGTTTATTTAAGGTCCTTTTTGGTGGTAACTAATTACATCTATGTGACGGAGTAGCCCCGTCATAGCCCGTGCTAGCCTAGGCACACCCGAAAAGCCCGCACCCGCTCACCTGGTTTCATTCATTCTCTGCCAGTTCCCCGCTCCATTTCCCGCTCCCCGTCCGTCCGCTCTGTTCCCCGCTATATTTACCGTCCACCACCGCAGGAGTCTTGGGTGCACACAAGTCCGCTGTCAAATCATCCATATCCATAACTTCGTCCTCCAGCTGGCTTCAACCAGTATCCATTTTCCGTTCGCAAGTCAAACAGAGCCCCTACAATCCCTTCCTATTTACGCGTTCCCGCGCGGGGCCATGGTGTCTGACGTCACTGTGACGTCACCACAAAACATCACCCGTGGCAATAAAATATTAACCTTAATTTTCCCAGTTCGTTTACAGGTGCAGGGACATGGCCATGTTGTGCAATATGTTTTTCCATATTTTTCAATATTTATGTTAGATTGATTAACCCGGGTTTAAAGGTAGAAACCTGTAGTAAAACGTTAATTGGTTTGGGGGAGGAGCCTTGGGGGTATAAAAGAGCCACTCACCCTCCCTCAGTCAGTCTGGATCGGGACCTGTATGTGGAAGGTAACTACAGATTATGAAGCATATTTCTGTATGTATATGTATATGTGTATGTATATGTATATGTATTGTAAATAACTTTTCTTTTGTTTCACTGTTTTGTATATGTCGCTCTTCAAACTTTTCCTTTTGGGGACACAATTGTTCAATAAAACATAAAAAAACCACATCCTTCTGACTACGCCATCATCATTTCCCAAGTAGAACCCCGTGACAATCTACTATAAACGTACTATTCTACTGGAATGAAGCAGTGGTTTTCCACCTGATCATATTTTGCACATAATTTGTTCATTTTGGATTGTCAGCTGCTTAAGCCAAAAGGTAACACAATTTGAGAGTACACTGACATATATATTTTTAAGATTAATATTAATGCATTGTGTATGATGGGTTTAATGTTTGACCATTCACATCATGACAAAGTATTTCTAGAAGCTTTGATTGTATAATAAACTATCTTTTCTTAAAGGAGAGATGTCTTTATAAAGTGACAGCAGCAGAAAGAGTCTGTGTTCCAGCTCAGAGCCGGGCTGTGCAGACAGGAACTTTTAAATGTCTGTCGCCTTTGATCAAAATATAAAAGCACTTTTTACTTTTCACTGGATAGATGAACTGTTTTGGACTGTTGGAATGTGAACCTGCTCAAACTAAAACTAACCTCACAAGTGCACATTCAGAAAGACTTTTTTAAAATCAGGATTTGACTTCTCTGGCTTATTAACTGCTAACACATAACATACTTAGATCACCATGTGACCCTTTATATTTTTAAAAACGCTGTAGTCACCAAAAACGATGTAGTAACATGTGTAATTAGTTTCAGTTTTGTTTTTTCACAAGTATGTGGTGACCTGTGAGTGGTGACAGCTTTCTGGAGGTGAAGTCCTTCAGAATGATGGTATCTCCTTAGGTTCAGATGTGGCCCCGTACACAGAGAAACACCCCAGGGGCCCCTTTACAGACGTCTGCTCCATTTGATCTTTGACCCTGGAGAAGCGTCCCTCGTGTTCCCGAGATGTCCCTGAGATGTCCCAGTGTACCGAGCCATTAGGAGGTCGGGACCCTGTCTGCGGCAGGACAGGCAGGGGCGAGGGCGGAGCAGCAGGGGCGAGGACGGAGCGGCAGGGGCGAGGACGGAGCGGCAGAGGCGAGGACGGAGCGGCAGGGGCGAGGGCGGAGCGGCAGGGGCGAGGGCGGAGCGGCAGAGGCGAGGACGGAGCGGCAGAGGCAAGGGCGGAGCGGCAGGGGACGGAGTGGCAGGGGGCGGAGCGGCAGGGGCGAGAACGGAGCGGCAGGGGACGGAGCGGCAGGGGCGAGGGCGGAGCGGCAGGGGGCGGAGCGGCAGGGGCGAGGGTGGAGCGGCAGGGGCGAGGGCGGAGCGGCAGGGGGCGGAGCGGCAGGGGCGAGGACGGAGCGGCAGGGGCGAGGACGGAGCGGCTAATTAACACTAGTGGAAGTTGAATTAACTTATCAACTCAAACCCCCATTTAACTTTCAAAGAGTTCAAATAGTTAATGTGTAATATAATATTTTAGCCTGAAATTTTATGGGTTGAGTTTTGTCAGGGGAGAGGAGAGAGGGGGATGAGAGGGGGACGGAGGGGAGGAGAGAGGGGGATGAGAGGGGGACGGAGGGGAGGAGAGAGGGGGATGAGAGGGGGACGGAGGGGAGGAGAGAGGGGGATGAGAGGGGGACGGAGGAGAGGGGAGACAGAGCTGTTAGCAATATTGATAATTTTCCGTTATATTGTGCAGCCGCAGCCAAAATGCCATTAGACTGAATGAGAGGCGCATTCCACTGGACCCAGAAGAAGACTTATAATTATATTAGTGTTCATTTCACTGACTGAAATATTTCATCAGACTTTTTGTCAATGTCATCTTTTTGCTGACTAAACCTCAAGGGAAAAAAAGAATAAAATAAAGGATAAAATAAAAATCATAGGCACTCGGGGACAGCAAAAGGAGAGAGGAAGGGAGGAAGCAGAGAAGAGTAGGTAGAGAATCTCTACTCTACCTCCTCTGCTAGGTAAAGAGGAGGAGGATGTAGAGAGGAGGATTTAGAGAGGTGGAGGAGAAGGTAGAGAGGAGGAGATGGCAGAGAGGAGGGAGCAGTCGAGGGGAGGTAGAGGTAGAGAGGAGGAGGCATTAGAAGGAAGGAGGAGGTAGAGAGGAGGAGGAGGAGGAGGCATTAGCAGGAAGGAGGAGGCAGTAGAGGGAAGGATGAGGTAGAGAGGAGGGGAATGAGGAGGTAGAGAGGAGGGGAATGAGGAGGTAGAGAGGAGGGGAATGAGGAGGTAGAGAGGAGGGGAATGAGGAGGTAGAGAGGAGGGGAATGAGGAGGTAGAGAGGAGTAGGCATTAGAAGGAAGGAGGAGGTAGAGAGGAGGATTTAGAGAGGTGGAGGAGAAGGTAGAGAGGAGGGAGCAGTCGATGGGAGGTAGAGGTAGAGAGGAGTAGGCATTAGAAGGAAGGAGGAGGTAGAGAGGAGGAGGAGTAGGCATTAGTAGGAAGGAGGAGGCAGTAGAGGGAAGGAGGAGGTAGAGAGGAGGGGAATGAGGAGGTAGAGAGGAGTAGGCAGTAGAAGGAAGGAGGTAGAGAGTAGGAGAATGAGGAGGTAGAGAAGAGTAGGCAGTAGAAGGAAGGAGGTAGAGAGGAGGAGAATGAGGAGGTAGAGAGGAGGATTTAGAGAGGTGGAGGAGAAGGCAGAGAGGAGGGAGCAGTCGAGGGGAGGTAGAGGTAGAGAGGAGTAGGCATTAGAAGGAAGGAGGAGGTAGAGAGGAGGAGGAGGAGTAGGCATTAGCAGGAAGGAGGAGGCAGTAGAGGGAAGGAGGAGGCAGTAGAGGGAAGGAGGAGGTAGAGAGGAGGGGAATGAGTAGGTAGAGAGGAGGAGGAGGAGTAGGCATTAGCAGGAAGGAGGAGGCATTAGAAGGAAGGAGGAGGTAGAGAGGAGGAGGAGGAGTAGGCATTAGCAGGAAGGAGGAGGCAGTAGAGGGAAGGAGGAGGTAGAGAGGAGGGGAATGAGGAGGTAGAGAGGAGTAGGCAGTAGAAGGAAGGAGGTAAAGAGGAGGGGAATGAGGAGGTAGAGAGGAGGAGTAGAGGGAAGGAGGAGGAGGAGTAGGCATTAGAAGGAGGAGGAGGCAGTAGAAGGAAGGAGGTAGAGAGGAGGAGAATGAGGAGGTAGAGAGGAGGAGAATGAGGAGGTAGAGAGGAGGAGTAGAGGGAAGGAGGAGGAGGAGTAGGCATTAGAAGGAGGAGGAGGTGGGTGCAGGAGCCTCCAGCAGACACAGGCTCAGTATTGATTTACAAGGCCAGTGACAGAGCCACACTGGAGGCTGCAGAGGAACTGTCAATAACAAAACACATTGATCCCATTTAACGTTTAGCCCGTGTCATAAATACAGACTTTCATCCGCCGCCGCTGCTTGTTTTTCCAATATCAAAGATTTTGGAGTAAAATTTGAAACGTTTTCATATTTAATTCGAGTGGTTCAGCTGCAGTTTTTTCCCAGGGCCTCATTCTAACTGTAACATATGGCTCACAAAAAAGCCCCGCCCACTACCACATGACAGGCTCACCGTCCAGCATGAGCACTTCTTTGGCAGAGTGATTTAGGTGTGAGCGTGTCTCGCTCTCCGTGCTGAGTCACACTCAGTCGCACTACTGAAACTGCTGCACATCACTCCAGGTTTGTGAAGTGGGTTGTCCTGTGTCCTGCTTTTGTGTACTCATGGAGAATTGTTGTTTGGGAGTGTGGGTGACTTAGGGTTGTGGGTTGAGTCTTCGACAGAAACTTACAGCTAAGGAGGGTTTGAGAGCATCTTATCCAGCTGCATCACGGTGTGGTACGGCTCTTGCACCGTGTCCTGCAAAAAGACTCTGCAGCGCATCGTCAGAGCAGCTGAGAGGATCATCGATGTCCCTCTCCCCCCTCTACAGGACATTTACCACTCCCGCCTCACCCGCAAAGCCATCAGGATTGCAGGTGACCCCACCCACCCATCTCACAGCCTCTTCAGCCCGCTGCCATCAGGGAGGAGACTGCGGAGCCTCCAGGCTAGAACCAGCAGGCTCCGGGACAGTTCCTTCCACCAGGCTGTCAGAGGACTTAACTCTCTCCCTGTCCTACCCCCACTTTTCCCCTCTGCCCCCCCTCGGCCCCCTGTCACCTACTAAGAACACTGCGAACTCTGATGCACTACCTCACTTTTTACATTATATGGACAATCAGTGACTGTTATTCATACATTTTAGCACTACCTCACTTTTTATCTGTAAATATTGTTTTGTCTATTGTGTCTGTTTACTATGGTTACTATGGTTACTTGAGTGTTTGCACATTTTTGTCTTGTTTGCACATTTTTGTCCTGTTTGCACATTTCTGTCTGTTTGCACATTTTTGTTGTTTGCACATTTGTTTTATACTTGAATTTTTTATTGGAATGTTTTTAATGTTTGCACTGAGGTGGGAGAGGACAGCAATTTCATCTGTGCTATATATATTTTGTATGTATATGCACATGTGACAATAAAGGAAATTGAATTGAATTGAATTGAATAGGCCAGAGGAGAGATCACTAGATTACTCAAATATACATGGATGACATCTAAAACCTCTTACAGGCTGATTTTTGATGAGGGAACAATACATAATATAATATGGTAGAAGGCTCCAGTCGATTTTGCAGCCCGTCTTGAATAAAGGCCCGTTCTAAAGGCAAATGTGTGAATTACTGACTGCACTGACCCGTGTCTGTGGCCCTCGGCTTGGTGTCTGTGGCCTTTGATGGAAATAGATCGGTCACCCTGTAACGCTACATTCTGACTGCAGCATCAAAATCATGTCAAACGCCTCTAGTTGAGCATCTCTGCATTTGAAGGCAGACGCTCGAAACACTTTGAAGTGCTGCAAATTTCACCAAAAGTTCAGCTTTGAAAACTGAACAGGGACGATCAAAAGAATGCTCATGCCACAGCGCGTGAAATAAGTGAAACACGTCGTGGAAATGTTAGGCTATAACTGTGACTTTGCAGTGACATAACGGGGCTTGTAGCTGTGGTCGTCCGGTCAGATTTTAATGTGACAAACCTCATGAGTGATGAAGGAGTCATGTTCAAACAGTGTGTTCTGTGAGACTTGTTTAACAGTTCAAAATCAGCCAAAGTCATTTCTCTCTGGTCAGACTGTGCTAAAACAAAACTCAGAATAAAATGTAACTTGAGTAACGGAGCTTCAGGCAGCGCAGTGCCTCCAGTTAGCATGAACCCACCAGGGAAATGTTGATGACACGAGCCGCACAGTGTCAGTGCTGTAACCAGAGGCTTTGTGATGGGAACAGATGTCTTTTTGTAGACATTTTGTTGAGTCTGAGTGTAGCACAACACATGCTTCCCACTCATGTATCACAGAACTATTTAAATCATCTGGTACTTGTGTCTGAACCATACGTTTTGACACCCTCTGGATTACTCATAATTTACATAATAAATGTAATTTACATATTTCTGCAAGCTAATGCTAATGGCTATAGGATAAAATACAGGAAACAGGCTCTAGTGTTACAAAATCTTCTCAAACTGGGGCTGCTAAGTGGATGGAAACATGAGCACTGTGTCTAAGTATGTCTGTGGTTGTAATGGTCGACTTTGCACCTGTCGCTCTCATGGGAAAGAACTGAACTGATATGAATCACAAACAAACTAAATCCCAGTGCATTCAGACTGTCTCATGTGTGGGTCCAGACTCTCTGTAGTATATGCACTAGGGCTGCAGCTATCGATTATTACAGTAATCGATTATTCTGTCGATTATGTTGTTCGAATAATCGAGTAATCGTTTGTTATTGTCGCGTCTACTTTGCACATGTTAAGTCCACACCACCTGCACTGACAGATACACGTGTTTTGGACATGAAAAACGTAATTATCGCTGGGCTCAGGTTGACTCACCTCACGGTTTCTTTTCCACTTGATGTAATGTACGGTTCTGTTTAGATGTTGTAGCATCAGTGTGGAGAAGGTGACTTTTAAAATGTAATCCCCTACAGATTACAGATTACATTCCCCAAAATGTAGTTTGTGACATAATCCATTAAATTACTTAAAGTGAGTAACGTAATCTGAATACTTTGGATTACTTGATATTGTCATGATTTTTATAACTACATAAATGTAGCAACCAACTCCTGCAAATTCTTGTTTGGTTTTAGACCTGGATTAGTCCTGGTTTTAGTCCTGGTTTTAGATCTGGTTTTAGACCTGGTTTAGACCTGCTTTAGTCCTGCTTTAGACCTGGTTTAGTCCTGGTGTGAGTTCTGGTTTAGAGGCACACAGGAGGAAGTGCGGTCCACGGAGTGTACGCGACAAGACACGATCCACGCGCAGAGTGCGCGGCGTACGGGAGATGCGCGGCGTACCGGAGCGTACCGGAGCGTACCGGAGCGTACCGGAGCGTACCGCACACTCCTCATCTCCTCCGGATGAGGAGTGTGCGGTACGCGGTAGGAGGTTCTGCTCTTATTACACATCCATGGGCTCCGCGCTGTTGTGTGGACAGTGAAGTGCAGTGGTCGTGCGGAAACTTTACCTCTACCACAAAAGGTTCCAGCCATCGCCGAGCGTATAAAAATAAAACGAAGCATCGAGGCAAAAAAAAAAAATCAATGCATTTTTCTAATGGATTTAATCGATTAACTCGATGAATCGTTTCAGCCCTAATATGCAGTACAATCCTCTGTATGTAGTCCTCTGTCAGAGTCAGATATGAAGTGTCCTGGGGATGACTTGTAACTGTCACTTTTCACTGGGCTCTGACACCTCCATTAAAGCGCGCTGCCCTCTGGTCTCCCTGGGGACCGGTGGAGACGGGGCACACAGGAGCCACTGTCCCCGGAGAAATCTGAGGGACCAGCTCCAAACACTTCCTCTGCCCCGACGCCAACAGCTGCAACGTCCCCTCAACACGGCCATTCAACCCCCCGCACACACACACACACACACACACACACACACACGGCACCGCGGCGATGAAAGACATGCCATGAGTCTGTGGAGGCAGATATGAGGTTCTGTGTGCAAGTGTTACAGACACAATGAGGGGCCTGTTTACAAGGACGACGCCCGGATCATCTGTTCCACCAGAGCCTCTGTGCTGCTCCAAACAATGAAGACAACCAACACATTTCAGAGTGGGGCCTTAGGAATTAACTATTCAAATGAAAACATGATGTCTTTAGAGTGTGCAAAAGTTCTTCAGAACAGGAAAAGGTTATTAGAAGTTATGCATTCTGAATGGAGAGACCCAGCTTTTGGAGCAGAATGATTTTTCTCCTTTGATTAATATCTTTTACTTATATTGTATTTAACATAGATTTATCTAAATGGCTTAACGGCAGAAACAGGTTCACTGACTTTGGTTTAAAAACTGTGAATAGGTTTTGCCCTTTCACGGTGACTTTTCACTGTAGAAAACATTGGATTGTCATTTAAAGGTTTTATTGCTGTAAGATTTCTACATGACGATTGAAACAACATGGATGACCCAGAGTCTGAAGTACAGAGCAGTGGGCGGAGAAAAGGGGAGGTGAAAACACACTTTTTGACCACTAAAGCTTTGAATACAGGACAGTGCAGGATTACTCGAGCAGACATGAAACAACAAAGTCTAACCCTGAGTCAGTTTATTGTAAAACAAGTCCATTATAGCATGGTTAAAAGCTCAACAGACGTCCCCTTGTCCCCTTGTCCCCTTGTCCTCCTGTCCCCTTGTCCTCCTGTCCTCCTGTCCCTCTGTCCTCCTGTCCCCTTGTCCTCCTGTCCTCCTGTCCTCTTGTCCTCCTGTCCCCTTGTCCCCTTGTCCTCCTGTCCTCCTGTCCCCCTGTCCCCTTGTCCTCCTGTCCCCCTGTCCTCCTGTCCTCCTTTCCCCTTGTCCTCCTGTCCCCTTGTCCCCCTGTCCCCTTGTCCTCCTGTCCTCTTGTCCCCACCTCCTTCACTGTCCAGAGGACGACTCAGGACAGAGCTGGACTTGATGGCCTTGTCCAAAGTCCTCTCCCCGTCTGTGACTGAACTGCAGAGGCGCATATGTTTGAAGTAGTCAGAATGGGACCTACTGTATTGTGTCCAAATGAAGAGGTAAAAAATGTCGTCCCTGGTTGAGTTCCAAGAGCCTGGGTGATCCACGACTGTACAGTACTAGGAGACATTGTGCTCTGTCCTGCTGGAGGACAGAGAGGGCAGTGTCTCTGAGACAGACCAGGCTTTGCTCAGACCAGTGTGGAGCACTCAGAGGAGAGTTTCACACATATTAGACTGTATCATAACCTGAGCAGAAGCTTTGAATCCTCATGAACAAAACCGTGACTCCACGTTAAAGGTCCTGTAAGGGGCAGAGTTCGCTGGAGGACATCTGAGCGTTTGTGTGTCAAGTGTTCTAACTTCAAATACTGCATGTGTGAAACAAGTGATCCATTCATCACAGATTATGATCATACATGTGCATCAGTCTGGTAAAAGAAGTTTAAAAATAGAGAGGAGCACTTCCTGGATGATTCAATAATGGAAAGAGACCCAGCCTCACTAAACAGGGTCACTGAAACATGCCTGATTTTAACATGTCAAAGGTACATCCAGAAGAACCTTTATCATCAGCCAACTTAAAGCTGCACTATGTAACATTCTGGTGTCCATGACCTGCTTGTCTCCATACAGATGGTTTTGTCTTGCCTCGAAATTTCCGCAGTACAGCATTAAACTTATCTATGTATGCAAGATACACACATGATACATGCAGTGGGAAGGTGGCAGCAGCAGAAAGGTTCCGTAGTGCAGCTTTAGAGGGAGGCAGTGTTTTGAGTCTTAGCCCAAAGTGTGTTTATTTCAGCTTTGACAGTAACACATTGAGTTTAACACAGGCGCTTTAATATTTAATATTTAGATCAATTTTAACTGCTGTTTGGTAAACAACGGGAGAATAATGAGACTGTAGAAGGACAGTCTGAAGAACACACACACACACATGTGCACACACAACACACACACACATACACACACACACACGTGCACACACGCGCATACACACACACATGTGCACACATGCACATACACATGTGCACACACACACACACACACATGTGCACACATGCGCATACACACACACATACACACACACATACACACGCGCATACACACACACACGCACATGTGCACACACACACACACACATGTGCACACACGCGCATACACACACACATACGCACATGTGCACACACAACACCAGACACACACACACACAGAACACAGAACACAATACAGAACACACACAGAACACAGACACACACACAGATGCACACACAGAACACACACAGAACACAATACAGGCACAGACAGACACACACACACACATGCACACACACAGAACACTGCACTTTTCTAATGGTCATGGTCAATACTATACAACACTTGATTTGGTTTGTTCATCATGTTTATTGCTTCTGCTTATTGGACACAGAGCTGATGATACTCACTTACACTTGTGTTACTTTTTAAAGCATTTGTGCTTCAGACTTTTCTAGCATCACACTTTTACATTTGTGTTTCTTGCAGCTCTTTCTGATCTGGTTTGACTCATGTTTGTGTAATTTCTTGGACCACTACTTTGTACTTCTACTTGAGTATTGTTCTTTACATTTAACAGAATATGACTTCTTTCTTGTATGTTTGATATTCCAGTGCTGTTAATGTCATTTTATACTTTATAAATGAAATAAACACATACAAATTTGAAGTAACTCTTAATTGAGAACGATTTTTGTCTGCTCTACCCACCTCTGACTGTGTGTAGTGTTGTAGCCACTTATTTATCTCTGTGATTTATTGCTTCCTTCTATTCTCTCGCTGTTCTTATACTTTAAGGTTGCAACACTGAAACATCCTCACTGTGAGACGAATAGATGTTCTCTCCTTTTATTTTAAAGCTAAGTTCACTACCGAGGACCACGTCAACAACACGTACGAAGTCAAAAGAATTTATTATATGGAGACGAGGCGGGTCGGCTGGGTTGACACTCAGGGTGGGGGATCAGTCTCAGTCTTTGGCCCAGCAGGAACGGGACAAACTGGGTGGCCGGGATAGGCTGCGACAAATAGGCTTCTGGGAAATTGAGGCTTGGTAGAAGTGAGCTGTGATTCGGGCGGCTGAGGCGTGGTCCTGCTCCTGAACCTAAGTTAATCGTATGAACTATATTTAGTGGGTAGTTACTGATGCGGCTGTGCCCCTGAGCAAGACACTTTTATCGCCCACACCCGTCACAGTTCATGATCACGATCAGAACTTCATTGAGGCTTTGATATCCACCCACACAACACACAACGCACAACACACAATATACAATACACAATATACAACACAAAACACATAATACACAATACACAGACAGCAGGACAAAGAGCCCAGTCAGAAGGAACAGTGGAGGTTTGCAGAGGAGGACCACAGGCTTCCAGATCATACAGTGTGTACTCCTGGTGTGTGTGCAGGCTCCTGGGGTGTTCACACTGTGGGGTCTAAAAACTGTACACACACTTGCATCATGAGGACCTGTCTCCCTTATGGTTGCCAAAATGAGGTCCCTATAATGCACATCAGTTACTCAATGACATGGTTTAGATTTGGGTAAAGAAGTTAAGGTTTAAGATAAAAGTGCATCACTTTTCAGTTAGGATCCGTCACCTTCCTGTTTCTATAATTATGTTTTACTCTGGTTCAAATGTTCCACAGTGTGACATTAACAGCTATGCCGGACATTTATTCAATTACAGGTGGTTTTATAGCTCAAAAATTCCAAGAAAAACAGGCGTTCTGACCGTGAGCGGGGTCGCCTACGCAGATCTGGCCTGTAACTTAGTTTGGTTTGGTTTCAGTGATGATAGTGGAAATATTTCTGACAAAGCAATAACCTGTCCTCTCTTTTCCACCAGAAACGCGACACAATGCACCTTTAAAGGCCCTGTGCCTGATGTTTCGGAACTTACAACTGTAAAAATCAGAACCAGTACATTTGAAACCGTTTGCAGTGATCCAGAGTTATTCCTTGTGCATTCTGAGCATCCTAATTATTCACCATGATGAGCTTATTAGTGCTTCAAATGTCATAGCGGAGTTTTGCAGTCATGGTAAAGCTAACAACTAGCATGACAGACAGCAGGCAGTTCACTTATTCTCACCTCAAGAGCTGCTTATACAAATCTGTAACGGGCTAAACACATTTTGCTCAAACACATGGGTAGAAAAAGGGGTACAGAGCCTTTAAACTCAGGCGAGTGAGTCTGGTTAAGGTTAGGATCAGTTTTAATACATGAATATTAGCCAATGTAGCTTCCCCATGAATTATGGAGACCCAACATGTGTGTGCAGCAGAGTTCAGCTGAGGAAGAGTGGGCGTACGAGACCAGAGCTCATTTAGGAGCAGCTTTAGTTAAAGTTCTAAAGTTGACTTCACAGAGGAAAAGAAAAGGAGAAGGATTTGTACTGTTGTGACAACTGTATTTCCTGTAGTTTCCTCTGCAGTGTGACTGTTAATGAGAGCAGCAGTGGGCAGAAGCGAGGGGTGTTCTTGATGTCTGGTGTCAGTTACATGAGTCTGTTCTGGTGGTAAAACTCCTGGATTTCACACTCACTGAGCCTTTCACTACTCAACTGTGTATATTATGTTTTAATTGCATTACCTACTCTTGCTAGTCATTTTTGGGCAGTTTTCGTGCAAATCACATATACACAGCTTTCTGTGCTGCCTGCAGGGGCTACTGCGATTTCAAGTACTACATGACATCACATAGGACTACCTGCAGGGGCAGAATTTGAAGTGTGGTGATACAATCACACTTTAGTGCCCCAGACCCTGCACTCCTCCCCCTACGTTTCCCCTTTAGTCCTACAGACGCCCCTCCTTCTCTCTCCCCTTTAATCCTCCAGACTCCGCCCTCCTCCAGCTGAGATTGTCAATCAAAAGTCTCTAATATCAGGCATGTTTGTGATGAGGAAAGCACAATCACCACTGAACCTGGGTTTATGTGGCTCTTTATTTCACATGACATTTATTTTATCATTCAGACAGTTTGGTTTGATAAAGCTGGAGGAACAGTGACCTCCTGGACACTAAACCAGGCTCCAGAGTGAGACAGTGACATGTGTAAGCACAGCTCACCCTCCTCACCTCATGCTCATCACTGCTCCTGTATTGTGGGAGAAAGCACTTTTCTGGTCCTGGTCTCTGGACACGTCCTCCTCGGCTTACACTAGTCCTGAGGTCAGGTCAATACGATGGCTGCCCGCCAGGTGCGACTTCTGCTGGAATCAATGTGGGCAGAACTAGAGACAGTTCAGTTCAGTGTGGAGCAGTGCACTAACTACCCCAGGCCAGAGGAGGGTGGAGCAGACAGAAACACACACAAATAAGAGCAACAGTACTTCCAAACATTACTCAGGTAAGTAGTGGTCCAAATTACTCAAGTAAGTGTAAGTATTTGGGGAAACTAGCACCCAAGTAAGAGCAACTTCAAGAGTAAGAATTTGAAGAGAATGGAATTTGAAGGACTAGAGTATTTACAGTAAATAATGCACGATCTGGTGTTTTTAAAGGACAGACACAAAATGAGACAAACCTGGGTTATGTTTACACTGAAGCAAATCAACGTATCACTGTATCGGAAATGATGTTCAGACATGTCGTTACTGTGTCTGTGAAATCACCTGAAACACGAGTCACATGACTAAGGCTGGCGTCATGTCGTCATGTGGGCGGCATAAACAAGGAAGTGGAGCACCGTGTCTGAAGATGCAGCAGCTGATTTCAAGCCAAGGAAGATGCAAGCATGAAAACAGTCCTTTCGTCAGTTTGTAGCTACACTGTTTCCCGTTTGTCTCCAGTTTGTTTTAACTGTTTTCTGACGTGATCCAATAAGGACGGCAACTAGAGCTCCTACGTCAGAGTATCAATGTTTTCAGGCGTCCCCATTGTGCCAGATCAGATTGTGCTCAGGTGAATCCGTGAGAGCTGACGGCACCAGATTCGTCCATCTCTGGAGTTGTTTTCCATTGGATTAGTGTGGACGAACTCTGCATCTGCAACAAAACGACTTGAATACGTACACGTGTGGATGGGGCTTCAGTCAGATCTGAAGGAGCTGCAAGAAACACAAATGTTCAAATCATTTCATATTGTCACATAAAAATATATATATAACTCAATTAGGACTAAAAGTATGCTGCTAGAAAAGTACAATTTCTTTAAGAATACTTTATACTTAGTTATAACATGTATCTTTACATGTACTCCACTACATTTTAGATCTGGACTGAAAAGTAAAAAGTACTTTTTAGTGAAATGGCTGAGAGTACTTATTTTTTCATCATATTTAATTTTTTGATTTTTCGTCCCAACGTCAAGCAAATAAAATAGACAAAAGCAGCTAGAAAAATGAAGAAATCAATTGAATCACTAACAATACAGTTTTACCCTTTAATTGTTCTAAAAATCTCATCAAAGTACTTTTACTTTTTACTCTTAAAGTACATTTATAAACAGGTACATTAATACTATTACTTAAGTAGATTAGATTAAACTTTATTGCCATTACACATGAATGTGTAGAAATGTGGTTTAGCTTCAGAAGTGCCAGGAGCAAGTGCAACGTATACAGAATGTGGAGTATTTACAATATAGACAATATAACGTATATCACAGTGTAGACTGCAGTGAATATATACAAATAAATAAAGATGACAGTATGAACAGGAGGGAATTAGGTGTAATCTACATGAGGAGATACGGAGATGTAAACAATACAATATAAGTATATACAATATTTACTATATATTTACTACTGTTCTATATATACTATATATACGCAATATATACTATGAACAAATAAACAGGTGTACTATAGAACATATAAATATAGATATTTCATGTGTTACTTTCACCTGGGTAACTTTTGCCTCTGTATCTGTACTTTTACTTAAGTAACAGAAGTGGGTATTTCACCCCCCACTTGCCGTCCCCTCGGCCTCAGACGAGCTGCTCTATGGGCCGTCTGCTGCACACACGCCTCTGCGCTGGAAAACCCCTCTTCAAACCCCTTTAGTCGATTGATTTGACAACTAATTTACGGAGGAGATTTGCATACGGCCGTCCGCTAATAAGACAGGCTCTTCTCGTGCTTTTGTCTCAGCGTGAGATCTCTTTCTCCATTTTTAAACCGTGGCTAAAAAGCAACAGATAATGTAGAGAATTAGCCAGACAAGACATTCAAATTGGATATCGATTCCACGGCCGGGCCTTGTGTTTCGGCCTGTTCCAGCTTGTCTTTAAATGATTGATTTACAATGGCACGCTTGACTCTTCTGCGAGCTGCGGCTTCCTGTGCTCGGTGGAAGCCAGTGAATGCACCGTTTGGGCACATGCTAAGTGCTTTGACACAGCCAAACAAAGGCGCCTGTCTCCTCACGGTCGCCGCGGTGATAGTGGAGGGAGAGGGCTTTTAAGGGAAGGACAGGGTCTGGGAGACAATGCTCTGAGTGACGGAGCAGAGGACACAACAGGGACGGGTGGAGAGGAGAGGGAAGTGCAGGCAGAGAGGGTCAGGGGCAGAGAGGGTCAGGGGCAGAGAGGGTCAGGGGCAGAGAGGCCTGGGTGACAGAGCAGAGGAGTTAAACAGCAGGGAGCCAGGGAGAAGGCACCAACCACAGCCACAGAAGATGTGAAAGGCAGCAAGAAATAGGTGAAATAAAAGAGCACAAGAATGAGCTACTGCACAAAGTGGGGAATATAGAACGTCACAGAGAAAAAGTAAACATTTGCTTCTAATCCAAATTTAAAGAGGACATATTGTGCCAGACCTGGGTAATATGCAGCCGTGGTCGTTTTCACGTTAACGGCTCCTTTTACTTTAGTTCAGAAGTTGGAAATTCAAGGACTGAAATGGACCAAATGATTCAAATGAATATGGAGTTTAAAAACACAGTGTGCTCACATGTACAGTTTACAGAGTACTTCCCCTATTACCACGTGACGTCACAAGGTGGAACAGACTGTTAAGAGAATAATTTAGTCATAATTCAATCTGCAGAATTTGTGTGTTCAACGTGTGAATGAAAAAAAAGACAATTTCAGTCTGTTTGTGATGAGGAAACATTATAACAGAGATCAGAAAGCACCTCTTAAATCCTCTCTTATATTGTAATTGAGACTGAATTGCTCAGAAAATGTAAAAAATTTCACCTACCCCCTATCCCCGCCCATATCCCTTTACTTACTTCACAGATATTTGAAAAAAATAAGATTGAATCATACAGTAGGTTATTAAAATGACAGAAGGAACCTCTCAGATATGGAGGTTTGAATAGGAAGTCAGTGGACCCAGTGTCCTCTGTAAGTACTTTGACCCTTATTTTAAGTCCAAGTGCAACTTTTTCTGAGTTGAATAAAAAATACAAGACCAGAAAAATACAGTGGTTTTGTATTTTGACCTCCTGAGACCCTGTGGCCCCACACGAGGACATTACATTTTTGCCTCTTAGCACCATGATTTTCAATTATTTTAAACTTTCACCTGTAATCAACTAAAAACCTCTACAGCAGCTCCCGAAAGTAAAAAAAAACTGCACGGTAAAGTTTAGATGCAAAATGTATGAATAAAACCAATGTATTTATGTACAATAATGTCTCTTCATGTATCTTAATGTCTCTTCATTTGGCATTAAAATTTGACCCATTTTATTGACCACAGCAGACGAGAGCATCAGGAAATGTCATGTCCTCGTTTGAAGACATTGGGACTGTGTTATATTATTGATTGTACCTGTTGTTAGGTAAACTTGGGAATATTTAGATGAGTTTACAGTTATAAATTGCTGGACGTTTCTGCTGCTATAGGGAAACTGCTGCCTGTCTCCACTTTTTGCACCTCTACTTTTTTTTGTAACGATTGAAAACCAGAAAAAATTCAAACTGTGGACCACATTTTCAGGCCTTTTTGTGTGTTTTTAACCTCACTCACTGAAGCCCAACCCGCTCACGGTCGACCTACGTCACATTTGGCAGGTTTAGGGCTTGAAATAAACAGCTAATTGCTGTTTGTTTGTCTGTTTGTTTATTTTTTGTAATTTATTTATACATTTTAATGTTTTTACATTTTTTAACCAATGGTGTCATACAGAAGACTTACTTAGTAGGTCCTACTTATCCCAAATAGCAAGAAGAAATGAAAAATGCACACCAGACAAAAGCTCAGGAGGATAATGTGTGTTATGGCGTTTGTGTTCTATGGGGATCCAGGTATTTATTTGACTATAAACATTCAGCTGTTGAGTATAGTGAAAGAACATGTGTCTGTGTTTTTACCTGAACACAGAACCACAGGAACCATCTGCAGGCTGCACATGTCGGTTCATCTGAGTAGATTTCACCAGTGTTACAGTCACTGTAGGTGTGACCTCCCTGGGCCTTCGCTCCCATGTTGTGCTTAAAAACACTGATAAGATAACATGAGCTGTGTCCTTGGGCTTTCCTCCCCTCTCTTTTCCATTAGGGCAGAACAAGCCTTTGATGAAGTGATCAATAGTGATTGTGTCTGACCGTGTGCTCGGTAACAATCAGTGCAGCTCGATAGAAACAAGTCCAGACATTTAGAAAACACTGATTTAACTTACCCCCCGTGTGGGCCCCTCTGCCCCGTCTGCTCCACAGGCTTTTCACTGACTAAACGAGCACTAACTCACGAACACATTCAACATTTTGTGCCACAACAACACAAGTATTTTGTTATTTTAAAAAAAGAACATCATTTCTGTCCTGCACCATGGCCATAAGTAGTGCTCGAGTATGGGCTGTGTTAGCTTCAGTGCTGGAACTTCTTTAAATTTGTCTTTAGTAAGTCCAGAAAAATATCTCACTATTATTTATACAGAAGAATATCAGTGTGGCCCCCGCTCCCTCTGTCACTCCTAACAACAGATACAGACTGTACCGTCCAATCAGAGTGCTTTATTTCAGTGACGCATGCGAAATGAAGGAGCTCTTTGGTCATTTATCGTTTACACACACAGTGATTTTTCTCTCACATTAAAGCGGACCTATGGCCGTTTCACCGTGTTGGAGCCGTCTCCTTCTCACTGACCCTCTCCAAGTCGCATTCAGAGTAATTCATGTTCGGGAAATCTTTAATCTCCCGTATTCAAGACGTCGTCGCTCTGATCTGCCCCCCGGTACACGCCCACTGTGACGCACGCTCTTCCTTCTCCAGTTTTATTTTCTTAACTTGTGATGTGCATAGGATTTGGCAGCGTCACACACTTATTTTCCTACAAATGAAAAAAAAAATCTGCTGCTCTCTAGCCTTTGCTGTGATGACCTGTACGACTGTCATCTCCCACTGGGCACTGCGGGTTTCTTACATGGAAGTCAGCACACTTTTTATACGCCCGTGATAAAACGGGACGTATTATGGTATGGCGCTGTCCGTCCGTCCGTCCGTCTGTCCGTCCATCCGTCTGTGGACACTTCAAAGCTTTGTAGTGTCTTTAAGTTCTGTTGCTGCGATCTGATTGGTGGAATTCCGATTCTAGAATGTGATGATGTCATACTCATACTCCTACTGCAAGAGCCAGATTTCCCTATTGATTATCCGTCCGTCTGTCTGTCCGTCTGTCCGTCTGTCTGTCTGTCTGTGGACAATTTCTTGTCCGCGCTCTAACTCGACAACCGTCTCACCTAGGTGTAGTACGGGCGTATTTTGCCCCGCTGGCGGAGCTCTTGTTTCTTTTATTAAGTCGTTTTAGATCGATATTGTGATTTAAAATGTCCAAACGATAACATAATGATCCACGGGTGTCTATATAACTATAGAGCAGACACAAGCACAATGTGTTCTTTTACACAGTTTAGTGCTTCACTCATCGATTCTACAGAAGTCTGCAAAGTTTTCAGTCCCTTTTGATATTTTTCTTTCCTTTCTTTTTTTCCTTCTGAGCAGTCATATGTATTTTGATGTGGACTGACCAGGTATGTTCCACCTGTCAATCACGTCCATTTAAACTTGGGGAGATTCACTGTGGACCAAACTCACGTCTTTGTATTGGAGTGTGTATTCAAGTCATCCGTACCTGGTTTTCTACAGTTTCTCGTACCATATACATTTATTTTTGTACCATGCAGAAAAACAAACAAATAAATAAACACGCACACTATTTTCAACCACTTTTTTTCCCTAAATCTTTCAGAGAATTGAAAGGAAGTGCTCCATCCTAAAATGCAGGGCAAAAGAGGATTGCTCAGACAAACATGGGCTGAGAGCTACAGGCTCCAGCGCCCTCTCTTCACCGGTCAAATCTGACCTCACGTCTCCTCTCTCCTGGACTCACCTCCTCTACACTGCGCTCCTAAAGCTGTGACTCTATGACACAACTGCGCTAACGTAAAGAAAGTGAGTGAGCACACAAAAGAGCAGCACCGTCACACTCTCTCACACACCATCTGCACTGTTAGGACCACACTGTTCTCAGTCTGGACACGGTCAGATCTGTGAGAGAGAGCACAGGACCAGTAATGTCTAAACTAAAAGATTACAGATTCAGGATTCTGGTCTTTGATATTACCTTGAGGTTTATATTGTCACACATTTCAGACAGCGATATGTGAGACAGGGATGTGAGTACTGAAGTAATGATAATCGAAACTGACTCAATACAAAATGTAGATATTGATACTGTTATGCAGAACCTTGCTATCTACAGTAGTTAGGTACTTTTTAGGTAGACCTCACCAAACCTCTAGCTCCAGACCTGGAGATGGGTCCCTGGTTCCTCCCATAGCCCATATATATGAGTGGACTTAGTGAGCGTGACGTCACCACAGCGTTCAGTAGCGGCTCCATATTTGGAAATCCGACCACGAGTGTCCTTCTCACGGCAGAGCGGCGATACTCTGCACCATTCTACACCAATCGCTGTATTTCAGTGATTCTTGAGAATAATAAGGAAACTTTTAGCTTTCATCAACGTTAGATAATAAGTTTCCGTTAGTGATTGATGTTCTATGTTCTGTCATGTAGGAACAACAACGAGCTGTCAATCAAACCTGTTGCTAACGCTAGGCAGCAGCGACCTCGGGGAATGAAGGTGTCTGATTGGTCCGATATTTATGTTCATATCTTGATTTAGCATCTTGATTTAACAAGATAGCGAAATATTCAGGATCATGTGTCGCGGGTTCATAAGAACATTTTAAGACCAAAACGACGAGGCCACAGCAGCAGGTACGAGGTGAGAAGAACTCAACGTGAGTCAAATGGAAAAAGGGAACGAAGGAGCCGGAAGAGCCTCCTGGAGCACTTCCTGTTTGGTATGCGGTGGCTAACAGGTTAGCTATGTCCATTCATATATACGGACTATGGTTCCTCCACTGCAGTTATCCACTATTACTGCTGCCCCAGGGACATTGAAGGGTGGGTCAAATGCAGGGACTGGTTTAGAACCCAGGGAAGTAGTCACAGTGTTGAAAGTTCTGACACAAGATAAATTCATTTAGCCTCAGTACGAGACATGAACCCTCAAGACATTGTGATAATGTCCAGTCTAGTCCACAGCACAGAAAAAAAACAATTTCTTTCTCAGAGCCAACGGCTGCAGTTACCTTCACCTTCTAAATCTGATTATGAACCAGTTTTAGGAGTTATAGGCCTGTTAAATGTAAACAGATGTACAGAACAAAATCATCTGCTTTGTTTCTGACTATGGTCCCTCTGAATAGGCTCAGCAGATCGTGCAGTCATTTACACGATCTTTACGGTCCAGAAATCAGATAATGATCAGATGTTGGCGTATGAACATAACCAGTGAAGTGAACCCGAGCTTTAACGTCACTTTGTAAAATTTAACACCGATTATTTAGTAAGATATAAGAGCCCCCGTCAGTACCAGCGACGCTCACACGAGCAGTGACACCATACATTGATCAGCATTACGCACATGAATACCAGTTAACCTCTGCGACGATGTGTTCTTTTCAAACAAGCGGATCTATTTTCCGCACAAAGGAAACCGGCGTGAGCCGAGCCAAACAGGCACAAGTCCTGACCCTGCGATGGCTGCTTCAAAGCCCATAACAGGCCTTTGATTTGGGGCTGGCTCGTGCAATCACTGCCTCCCAAAGTGGGGCTGAATAGGGCCCAATCACGGGGCCATTTGGCCTGCAGCTGCACTTCTCCACATGGGCCTGTGATGGAGAGAACAAAGGCAGAGATGGACAGAGCGATGGAGGGGTGGACACATCAGACGAGCCGACAGAACAGGACAATAACTGTGATTAGCGGAGCACACTGACATATTGTTCAGCTGCCTCATGACGCTTTGTGAATGCTCTTTGTGTCAGATCCTCTGCTGGACTTTTTAATTCTCTGAATCATTGGCAATTTGATTAAAAAAAAAGAAATGTAAATAGTGTTGCCATTTTAGATTTGAAAGAACTATAGCCTGTTTTAACAAAGGTCATTTTACTACAATCATACGTAGCAGAGGCTTCACCTGCAGATAGAGACACATCCCAGTGTGTCTCATTCTCAGGTTATGGACAGACCAGGCCTCATGTGAAAGCTCAGAACCTCCAGAATTCCCTCTAGTAGCGCTGAATCATGACTGGTGCAGGTGTGGGGTTTAGGGAGTGACCCTTTAGAACAGAGATAAAGTTTAGGTTTAAACACACTGGATTTCAGCACTGGAACTGTCAACCCAAATAAGAGACTTGTGTGTGACTTGTTCTGCTTTCTGATCTGTTTGGAAACCAACACACCAGGTTATAATGCAAACAACATGGTCATCGTGTCCAAATGTTATTGTAATTCAGAATAGATCAAGTAAGACAGGTCATGGTTGTGTAAATTAAAATATAAATCATTCACACAGTTCCTTTAACAACTAATAATGACAGACTGATGTTAGGAGGTGAGCTGTGACCGTCTGGAGCTGAAATACTTTTTACTGCAGTCTGACACTTCAGTGCATGGAAACAGTGACTGCCTTTCTGCCTTGTAGCAGCCGATAATGTAATAATGGCCAATAATGTAATAACTGCCTATAACGTAATGATTTTTAATGTAATAAAGCCAATAATGTAATAATTTGCCAGTAATGTAAGAAAATGTAAGAAAATGTCTGAAACAATAACGTAATAACCTGATAATAACATATTACATTATTGGTTAGTTATTACATTATTGGCTAGTTTAATGAAAAAAATCTTTAAAATGAAAACTGCATCTACTAATGTAATAATTTCTTCTATATCACTTAATCAAAGATTTATTTATTAAATTAAAAGTGTCACACTACATTAGAATCAGAATCAGAATCAGAACAGCCTTTATTGTCATTGTAACAAAAGATACAACGAAATTGAGTGGCATCTCCCTTTTTGTTTAAAAGAAAAACACAAAAAAAATAAAAATAAATATAGACAAACACAAAAATAAATACAAACACAAAATAAATACAAGATTAAAAAAAGATTTAAAGGAGGTAGATATATGACAATTATTGCACATGATTTGGAAAGTGACCAGTGGTGTAAAGTGCAGATTTAGTGAATTGTCAGAGTGAGTTTGAATACTGTAAATTGAGTGCTGTGACAGCTCTTGGATAGAAACTGTCCCTGAATCTGTTAGTCCGTGAGTGGAGTGACCTGTAGCGCCTGCCAGAGGGCAACAGGGCAAGAAGGTGATGGCCGGGGTGAGAAGTGTCCTTGACAATGTTCAGAGCTCTCCTGAGGCAGCTGGAGTTGTACAAGTCCAGAAGAGAGGGCAGAGGGCAGCCGATAATCTTCTCTGCTGTCCTTACTACCCTGTGCAACCTCTTCTTCTCTGCCTCAGTGCAGCTGGAGTACCACACCGTGATGGCATAGGTCAGCAGACTCTCTATGCTGGAGCGGTAGAAGGTCACCAGCAGCTGGGTGTTCAGGTTCTCCCTCCTGAGAACCCTCAGGAAATGAAGCCGCTGCTGGGCTTTCTTTACCACTGCCGCAGTGTTCACAGACCAAGAGAGGTCTGCTGCGATGTGGACTCCAAGATACCTGAAGGACTCCACCCTCTCCACACATTTGCCGTTGATGAACAGGGGTGCAAGGGCAGCTCTGTTCTTCCTGAAGTCCAGGATGAGCTCCTTGGTTTTGGCAGTGTTCAGAGTCAGGTTATTCACTGAACACCACTGTTCCAGTCGGAGGATCTCATCCCTGTAGGCTGCCTCATCCTCCCCTGTTATCAGGCCCGCTATCGTTGTGTCATCAGCAAACTTCACAATGATGTTCTCCGAGTGGGCGGGGCTGCAGTCGAACGTGTAGAGAGAGTAGAGGAGAGGACTCAGCACACAGCCCTGAGGAGAGCCGATGCTGAGAGTGCGGGTGGATGAGAGATGTGGACCAAGTTTTACTCTCTGAGGCCGGTTGGTTAGAAAGTCCTTAATCCAAGCGCAGGTGGAAGGAGGGATCCCCAGGTTGGACAGCTTGGGGACCAGGACGTCTGGGATTATTGTATTGAAAGCAGAGCTGTAGTCAATGAAGAGCAGCCTGGACGTAGTTGTTCCGGTGCTCCAGGTGGCTGAGTGCTGAGTGGATGGTGGTGGCTATGGCGTCCTCTGTAGATCTGTTGGACCGGTATGCGAACTGATGTGGGTCTAGGGTGGGGGGGAGACAGTCTCTGATATGACGCAGAACCAGTCTCTCGAAGCACTTTGAGATGATAGGGGTCAGTGCTACAGGTCGATAGTCATTGAGGCTGGTTGTGGAGGACTTTTTTGGAACTGGGATGATGGTTGCAGACTTCAGGCAGATTGGAGTGACAGCTTGGGCCAGAGACAGGTTGAATATGTCTGTGAAGACCTGAGACAGCTGAAGAGCACAGGCCTTCAGCACTTTCCCAGGTACTCCATCTGGACCAGTTGCCTTCCTTGGGTTCACTGACCTGAGTACCCGTGTGACCTCCTGTACTTCTACGGTCAGTGGGGGGATGCTGGAAGCTGGAGGGGGGTGCAGCGGTATAGCAGGGAGCTGTGTTGGAGACACAAAGCGTGCAAAAAAGCTGTTCAGTTCTTCTGCTAGCCCGGCATCTGGGTCACCTGATGTCATGACACAGCCCCTGTAGTTGGTGATGGTCTGGATGCCCTTCCACACCTGCCGGGGGTTGTTACTGCGGAGATGATCCTCCACTGTCCTTTTGTGAACAGCTTTGGCCTCCCTGATGCCTCTCCTCAGGTCAGCACGAGCGGCGCTGTAGAGAGCTCTGTCACCAGACCTGAGGGCTGCGTCGCGGGCCCGGAGGAGCATGCGGACCTGGTTTGTCATCCAGGGTTTCTGATTTGGATATACCCGTATGGTCTTATCCACAGTGACGTTCCCAATGCAGTACTTGATGTAATCCAGTACAGTCTCTGTGAATACAGCCAGGTCCACATGGTGAAATGCATCCCACTGGGTGACCTCAAAGCAGTTTTGAAGTTGGAGGAGGGCATCCTCAGGCCAGGTGGTGATGGTCCTCATAGTGGGCTTTATTTGACGGCAGCAGGGAGTGTAGGCTGGGGTGAGAAGCAGGGAGAAGTGGTCAGACAGTCCCAGGTGGGGGAGGGGGGTGGCTCTGTATGCATGTTTGATGTTAGAATAGACATGATCCAGAGTGTTTTCCCCTCTAGTTGGGCAGCTGACATGTTGGTGAAAATTCGGCAAAACAGATTTCAGATTTGCCTTGTTAAAGTCACCTGCTATGATATGAACACCATCAGGGTGGGCCCGTTGGCGCTTGTTGATGGTGTGTGCGAGCAGAGAGAGTGCCGTGTTTACATTAGCGTCTGGAGGGATGTAGACAGCAGTGATGATAACAGATAGTTCTCTGGGTAGGAAAAATGGTCTGCATCTTACTGACATGTGCTCCAGGTCAGGGGAGCAATGTGTCTCCAACACAGCGCTGTTGTTACACCATCCTACATGCACGTAGATACAGAGCCCCCCTCCTCTGCTCTTACCAGAGTCACTGTTCCTGTCCCAGCGATGTAGCATGCGCTCTGCTAGCTGCACACTAGCGTTGGGAATCCTAGCGTGTAGCCAAGTTTCGGTGATTAATAAAACGCAACAGTCCTGAACATAGCGGTTACCCACCAGCTGTAATTCCAAGACGTCAGTTTTGTGTATCAGTGATCTGGCGTTGGAGAGATAGAGGCTCGGCAGCGAAGGTTTGAGTGGCTTCTTCTTTAGCCTAGCCATTAGCCAGGCATGGCAGCCTCGCTTTTGTTTACGCTCCCTCCGCCGCCTGCGGCGCTTGCCGGACCCGACAACAATCCACGGAGATCCGGCTGGTCGCGCAATCTCATCCGGGATGTTGAAAGTGTGGTGAAAGTTGTTGGAGATGGCTAGTTTGTACTGGAATCCGATGTCGATTATATCCAAACGAGTATAATGTCCAGTAGCATGTGCGCAAATTTGAAGAAAGAGCCAATACATTAGAATGTATTGTTACTATTGTCTCTTCCCAATAGCTGTTAAAAGAACTGGTCGCACTCTTTTCTTCTCTACATAACTGTCACTCTCCACTAGCAGCCAGAATTATTTATCCAGTCACATCCTGTCATATCCTGTACCTGGGGAAGGGGCAGTTATCAGCAGGCTTCCCTACATCTGTGGCAAAATGTGAAAAAGATAATGATTCATGGTGTTTACTTGAAAAACAAAAAAGTAAATTTCTTGTATCTTATATTTAATGGAAGATTATGTAAAATGTTCATAGAGTTTAGAGCAATGTCAAAGTTCACTATGTTAAATCTAGTAAATGGTCAGTAAACTATTAGCATTGCAACATTAGCATTAAATGAATCCCATTAATTTGGGGAAGGCGATTAATTCCTTCCTCACATAAATCTTGCTCAGCAAAACTGGGAAAATATGGAACTCACATTCTTTTCAGCAGCACTAGAGCAGAGCCTGTACAGTCTGTGCTGTGTCTGTACAGTCTGTGCTGTGTCTGTACTGTAGGCCCTATATGAGCCAAACAGGAAGTGCTCCAGAAGGCTCTTCTGGCTCCATTTGACTCACATTGGGGTCTTGTGGCTCCTCTCTCTGGACCTGCTGCTGTGGCCTCATCATTTTGGTCTTAAAATGTTCGTATGAACCCGCTCCATTTTTTATTCAGAATTTTTTTTGCAATATTTTGCCTGTCAAAAATTCCCTTTCATAACACAGATCCTGGCTCCAGATTGGCTCCTGTAACAGTGGCATCATGAGCCTCATTTGAGCGGCGCTGAACGCTGTGGGTGACGTCACACTCACTTAGTCCACTTTTTTATACGTCTATGATCTGTACAGTCCTGATGCGCTGGTGTCCTGTCGACGTGAGCTCCCTGTGCATGTGCACAACCCCCAAGCACCGTCCCAGTTTAAATGCCGTCGATTTGAGCTCCTGAGGCAGAAGTGGAGAAACAAGTCACATTTTAAAAGTGTTTTGTTTTATTGTATGTTTGGACCAGCATGTGAACAGACATGTGCATGTTGGATTCACGGCAGAATAACTACGTTAGATGATTGAATAGTTTGGATTTAATATTTGATTTTATCGTTATCATTTTCATTATATCATATTTTATTTTGTTTCCATGAGTTGAAAACCTAACTTTGTTTCAAAGGTGCTGTATAAATAAAATATCACTATATTATAATAGGAAATTTACACTGGAGCCTGTGATATTAGCAGTAGTGACATTATATGTCTAAGGCTATTTAATATGAAGATTTCTGTGTTTCCAATCATTTCTTTCTTTTATATAAAGAACTATATATAGTTCTCTTATACGTCTTTGTTGGAGGATATAAGCCTGGTGAAATGCGAAATGAGCCTCTACCCAAATTCATCTAAATGAGTAAACCTATGGTCATGAGCTCTGGGGAACGACCGAAAGGACGAGATCGCGGATACAAGCGGCACAAATGAGTTTCCTCCGCAGAGTGGCCGGGCCTCCCTCAGAGAGAGGGTGAGGAGCTCAGTCACAAGGGAGGAGCTCGGAATAGAGTCGCTGCTCCTCCATGTCGAGAGGAGCAGCTGAGGGGAGGGCATCTGTTCTGACGCCTCCTGGACGCCTCCCTCAGGAGGTGTTCCGGGCATGTCCCACCGGGAGGAGGCCCCGGGGAAGATCCAGGACACTGTGCCTGGGAACACCTCGGGATCCCCCCTGAGGAGCTGCTGGAGGAAGTGTCTGGGGCGAAGGAAGTCTGGGAGTCCCTCCCATAGACCTTATATAAAAGTGGACTAAGTGAGTGTGATGTCACCCTCAGTGTTCAGCGCTGCTGAAATGAGGCTTGCGATGGAGCAAATCTGGAGCCAGGCTCTGTGTTATGAAGATTTTTTGTTTGACAGTTTGACACTTGACATTTGTCGGCTATTTTATATTTGTTATTTTTTTATCTCTCACATCGGGAGAAGTGGGTGGACGGCGTAGCCCTGCGTACCACACCCACTACACCACTATTGTCTCAATATTGACACAGAGATGTTATATTTAAAGTTACATCCCAGTATAAATCAAACTGTCCTGTCTGAATGAACCAGTTTTTCTCGTCTTTTTCCTACTGAGCATTTGGTGACCTGAACACAACATGAATTAAATTGCAGCACAAGGAGCAAATTTAACAGTAGCGAGTTGATTGATAGGCGGCACGGTGGCTGAGTGGCAACACTCAGGCCTCACAGCAAGAAGGTTGCGGGTTCGATCCCTGGGTCGCCCGGGCCTTTCTGTGTGGAGTTTGCATGTTCTTCCCGTGTCTGGATGGGTTTCCTCCGGGTGCTCCGGTTTCCCCCATCAACCCAAAACATGCAGCACCTGAACTAACATCAAGGACCATGTTGTCCACCCTCATGTGGGCTCACCACCTGCAGAGGGGTTCATAGGGGGGGTCAGGTGCTATGAGGATTGGGCAGCAAACTGCCCCCTCGACCCAGCTGGATTAAACAGGAGAAGATGGATGGAGTTGATTGATGAAATAGTTGTACAGTATGTAGGCCAAACATGCTTGAGTTACTTGTTATCCATCTTCTACTCCTATTTACTCCTGATTTAACACATCACAGGTACTGGACACATGAGAAGAGACTAAATGAGAAAACTGCAACACTGCAACACTGCTCTGTCATCTCCTGTGTCATTTGGGAATGTACAGGTCACTTTCTTTACACACACACACACACACACACACACACACTCACACACACGCACGCACTCGCACACACACACACACACACACACTCACACACACACACACACACACACTCACACACACGCACGCACTCACACACACGCACGCACTCGCACACACACACTCACACACACACACACACACACACACACTCACACACGCACACACACGCACACACTCACACACACGCACGCACTGCATGC